>CAJHQP010003582.1:0-65473 GCA_905132765.1 Moricandia arvensis
AAACCCGTGTTCTGTGGTTTCCGTGAGATAACATCAACGTACCACCTATACGGATCTGCCAAGCGATCGAGAAGCCTTCCTGCCCGAAAGAGTAAAAAAGAAACCGCAGTCTACAAATTAGCATCCCATCGTCTATTGGTGACGAATACAACAAGCCACTCCCCAATCACGGAGCGCAACATGACAGTACTCTTGTGAGATAACGTGCGCGATGGGACACACTCCACCGTACCATAGAGAATAACCAAATGCCTACCATAGAGCCAATCAACAAACACAAAAAGCGAATACATTCCCAACTGTGAAGAAAAGCACCACCCGCAACTACATCAGCCGTATCCAACACTAGCGTGCGTCGTCTCTAAGTGCGAGATACATGAGAGCGGCCGCCAAGTAAATAGATGCACCAGCGTCTTCTGAGACCAAACCCTGAGGACAATATCCACACCAAACGTGTCGGCAGCTGAATGCGTGAATTAAGTAGAGAGACACCAAAGCAAACATCCGATCGGCTTGGAAATCAGAGAGCTTCGGCGTAATCCCCGACGAAACCCGCCTAAACAAACCAAAGGGCAAGTCCCTACTCTATGCGGATTCCACCAGCCGACGCGATACCTATGGACATCACCAGCGTGTCCTGAAGGTTAATGCGACGACAATCTCCGCAGAACTAATCCAGCGTCCTTAGTTCATCTCCCGAGATTATACAATAACAGCTTCTTCTATAAGACAATCCTCTATGCCCTGCCTCTGCTGTAGATTGAATACTCCTTTGGCTAAACACCACTCTTGGAATGTCGGAGGAGTACGTCTGCGAGAGTATTTGTTAACTTCGCAGTATACCACACCAGCGTTCGGAGTTCCCGATAGTTATAACCACACCCCTACATAACGCGACCAGCCGTGCAAGCCAATTGACTGTATGGAACCCTCTTTGCCCACACGAACTACCTCAAACCTCCACCATGAAGCCGCCGTCGTTCTATAGCAGAATACTCTCAGTCAAATATTTTCAGAACAACCAGTCTATTGCCCGTGTGGAGAAAACTTCCTAAAAGCCCAAAAACTATTGAGAACTTATCTCTAAGCGAAGCATCGAACTCTAGAAACTCTGCTGGCGACCACTTTACTATCTTCTAATTGAGACGTATAACCAACTCTCCACCAAAAAAGTCAAAACACCAGCAATCAAACACACCCAAAACGACTTAAACTGATGTGTATATACGTCAGAACCCTTTTCCGCGTGTTCACTGACCCATAAGCCTCGATAATATCTATCTTCAACAGCGCTTCAAACTTAGATCCTGAGGGTACGACCCTGAATCTATTCCACCTACCCCCACATGGGTCCGAGTCCAGAACAATCCAGAGCAATATCATTTTGTAGAATATTCTCGCGAGCGATAAGCAACCAGTACGAAATGAAAGATCCCTAAGTACTTACCCATGCAGAAATACCCAACAAGCCAACCCTCGAGTGCTGAACACATTTGTCAAAACATAAATTCCGATCCTGCGAATGAAGGCCTTCCCGATACTATGGCTGAAAGTTCTCCTACAGCATGCCCTTAGCCACAGCTTCTATTGGCCTTTCAAGAGCTAGTGCCACAAGATTGAGACTAGTGTGCCATGCGTCTGGCCTATCTGTGTGCAAATTTCCCTTCGTGCTGAACCAGAATCTACTCAACGCCACAACCTCCAACCCTCCCACCGCAACCGACCATGATGTGACCTTCTATCTACTGTGCTTAACGAACCCGAGTGCGTTGCCTATCTATACAACGCAATGTAATCAGCACCCAGCAGAGGTTGCGCAATCAAGAGACCTCCTCATATCAAAGACGTCAGAGAGCCAACTAACCACAAAGTTCCAAGGACGGCATCCGCATTGCTTGACACATTTCACTGCTTTCCTGCTCCCCAATCCCGATGCGGGCCGAAAAGAGATTGAGGCTCCTCCGACTAAATTCACCATGAGAGTAGTGTTAAATCCGCAATGAGAGGTCGGTCTAATGACACAAAAGTCCCTTGTCACATGATTATGTGTAGACGCCCGCGTGTCACACGTACAACGAACACAACTGTCTCGATGCCTGAGTAGATTAAATGTGATCCCGATGCCCTGGTTCTCTAGTATCTTTCATCCTATCGAGCATGTAAATCGACCGTGTGTCCCACTGTGAAGTAAGAGTCGTGGAGGTACTGAGAGAATAAGAGTTATGGTTATTGAACGTCGTGAGTGCATCGTTCTATTCCTCCCCTTGGCCTCTTTTGCATGCAGCAACCAGCATTACACAAATACAGAACACGTAAATAATGAACCAATAAAACTCGACTACAATCGTGTCTATGAAGTAAAAACCAAACCTAGATAAAATCCTAAGAAAAATTAAATCTAAAATCCATCTACGTATATCCGTCACTTGCCCCGGACCAGCCGGCTGAACACCAATTCTTGCCAAACCACTATCATCGTAGTAATAGACAAAATCAGTGTTTTTATAAGAGTGTCAAGCCTAGGAGGAATATAAAAACTGAGTCCCACTGAAAACTAAATGAGACATATACGGTAAACTTAACCTATAATCCTAAACACACTAGCAAGGATAAAAACTCTTGCTAAGAAGGATACAGAGCGAGGGGTGGCAAAACCCTACGTTAGGGATCCCGAATCCCACAGAAAACAATCGCGCCACGCGAGACCCAAAAAAGATTTCTCTATTTCGCGTGAAAAAGACCAGATAGCGCCCTGAAGTGATAAATTATAATATATATAATAATTGATAGACCGAAGGTAATGCAAGTTAAAGAGTAATCAGTTTCTGATCTCAGAAGTATAGATCAATATGGGAAATATGATAGAGTGTAAATTGGAAATATATAATAAACCCGGATGACCACTAGATAGTGCCCAAATGTAAATATGCCTACGCTCCCTGGAACGCATTCTCGAAAGGACTCATGACATCATAACTCAAGTGACTTCCAAAGTAAACCGAACTCAATAGTCGCGTAAATGCACCATACCCTCACACCTCCAAGAGATTACATTATTCTGACTCTCATCTTTTCCAACCCCTCAAATCTACGTATCGTCTCGAAAGCCACATAAAGCGTAAACACAAAACCTTGCACATTGACGCCGCGTGAGAGTAGGCCTTGCATAGGAATTGATAGACGTTGGACACATATCACGCACAAACGGAATATATAGAAACAAAAAGAATTCTAGCATTATTGTTTCACCTCTAAGCAACATTAACTCCAAGCCTATCTCCAGTAAATGCACGCGAGTTGATTGCGCTTAGCTAACCCCCGGTAAGATTTAAATTGTGTTCGACTTGAGTTAATCAGACCAAATACATCTCGTAGAAACTACATCCATGTTCCCTATCTGTCCCACCTAATCCTAGTTAGCGTATACCCTGCACTCCTAATTTCCAGAGCATATATGAGGCGTTCCATCCACCCGAGAATATTCAAGTTTGAAAGCCATGAGTGTTATTGCTTTAAAAGGCTTAAAACCAAGATTATTTCCTATACCTTTTGTTTCTAGATGCTTCCCCATAACCCACGATTGAGCACTCACTATATTTCAATCTGCGCTAGAAACGAGCTTACATTAAAGTAAAAATCGTGAGATCTCTGAAATCCATATATTGTAGAATCATTATAACGAGAGAATGAAATTCAGTCTTATAGCAATCTATAAATTAGTACCATAAAAACTTGAACAAAATATTCCGTAAGACTGCTTACCCTTATATAAACCCAATTCTATCGTAAATATCTAGCTTTATGAATTGCTTTCTCCCTCTAAATCGAAGAAAAATGCCTAATATATCCATCATGAAAAATGACATGTGAATGCACCCACCAAATCTTGTCACCTTTTGCTTGATGACAGAGATCTTCCAAACTACCTTCTCTATCATATCAATATAGATGCAATGACTATAAAAGTTGATAATATATATAAAACCCCTGAATAATTTATTAAAGAACACAAACTCTGATGCCAAAGGTATGTGAGATATAAATCTATATCGTGTTAGAGTTTTATCACCACCCACTACCTAAATACTAGCATGAAAATCGTATTATCGTCTGGCGATCCTTTATGGGACAGTTCCAAGTCCATATGGGCGCTTGGATGAAGATGTGCCCACACAATCACCTGTAATTCGCGCACCAAGTCTGTGTCAAATCCCCCTGGCGGTATGGCGACTTGGAACCTGGATTTGTTTGTCAGTGAGTCCGAGATCTACAATTTGGCAATTCTTCCAATGGTCATATGTATAACTCACGCACTCGTTCGCTCCTCGATTTAACTAACAAATGTTTTCTCTATCCCTAAAATATCACCAAAATAATCTCGCGCAGTATCTCCAACATGATCTAACCAAAACGTCTACCACCCCTTGGACGGAATATGAACCACCTTAAACATGAATTCCATAGCCGTCTACAACGTTAATAAACAACTCCACAAATCCGGCATAGCGTAGGATAAAGACAGAGGCACCCATAAAAACCTCGTAAGATGGAAAGGAAAGAAACAATATTCTAATGGATTAACACACATCCGTAGAACAAACAAGATATCATGCGTAGCACAAAAAGAGACGCCAAAGTTAGACTAACACAAATCTTCTCCACATAAGTGACCAAAACAAGCTCCCACCACCTCGCATTATTTGGACATCATATATGAAAGGTTGCTCTTCTCGTTGAGCTCAGCAGAGCTAGAGCTCATTGCTCTAAATACGAATCCGTACGCCTTAACCGCCATCGCGGCTTCGACACGCGAATCTCCATCTCCATTCCTCCAACGGTCCCCACTGTGGGTATACTCGAACACCCAGTATCTTCCTCACATAACCATGCCGAGCCTCCTTAGTCACCCAATTTGAAACGAACTATAAAGCGTCTAGAGAGCTATGTATTCTCAAGCCATATTGTCTTCAGACCCAAATATGGCGCCAAGCACCCTTCTGAGGACCGACACAATGATTATTATTGCTTCTACCAGAGCTCACTTTCTATTTCATTGGAATCAGGAACAAGAGTGAAGAAGTGATGAAGAGTAAGGAAGAACGTGTGTGTGAGAGAACAAGAATGAAGATAGAGCCTGAGCAAGAATTTAGGATATAAGAATCCCCGAAAGCAAATGTGTGGCACACGATGCTTGCCGTAGGAATCCATTATTATGCATGCGTTCTTTCCTACGCTAGCCCCGGGAGGCAATGCCGCACGCGACTAGCACGATATCGTTTCTATCATGTATGAAGCCTTATATGGAGCAGGAAACAAAGATACCTAATGACAAGTAGCATACCAGGGAACCATCTCCGTGACTCGAGTTCTCTAAGCGCTTATTCCATGAAGACTCTGTGAGAATTATTTCGAGTGCTTCATTCCCCCTCAAAAACGCATATCTTCGGTTCATCCTGAATACGACCAAACTACTCCCAAGTCCATAGCCCTCTTTACAAACATTTTATCATAACACTCATCTTGATAAATTCTAATAGCATGTGATTTTGCTGAGTATCCCCAGTAGTACATTGAAACCAAAGAAATGATGATTGTAGTACCTGAAGAGAGTAGATTACCATGTTGCTGTGCGGTTTAGAGTTCGAGACGAAATGAATAGGTGCGTTCTAAGGACTCCATTCAATGCTTGTGCAAACAGCCAAACAGAAATGGCAAGTCTAAAAGCCCGTGTGACCTGTCCTCACCTTTATTAAATTGAAGTTTTTCTGAGGAAGAAAACATCTAGACCGATAGAGCAAATCGTATTATAGTGAATCGGTAAGCCACAATAGTGATTTAGAAAGAATAGCCCATACAATTTCTGAGAAACATGTCTATAAACCTGCATGTGCAATGCATGTGCTAAACTATAGGCCACAATACCAATAGTAATCTAAGCATTTCTCCGTTCCAAGAAGATCTCTCCATATTATTAAAGAAATAAATATAAATAACAATAGCCGAATAGACTCACAAATTCCTCAGCTCCCTGTGTCAAATAGTTATAAAAGAATCTGAAGACCATATAAAGGAACATTGTTTATTATTTGGCCCACCTATGTGACCAATAGAGAGTGCGCTATATCCCGATGAGGATACCTACGAGAGACGACCAAGGCTACGAACTAGAACCGTGGAGAAACCAATTTTGCCGAGATAGATGTTTCACAGTCCAACTAAAGAAATTCATAGAGTAAATGTAAAACCGGGAGATAATCTGACGGAAAAGATAAGACTAGACTATTATTTACAAATTAAAAGTCGCGCCCATAGTCAGGACAACTTGGTTTATTGACGTTAACCGTGCGCATCTTAACCAGACGTATGTTCTCTGAAGGAAACATCATCATATCCGTATCTATTTGTCTCCAAATTCTTAGGTGTCGCAAGATTTATTCCC
This sequence comes from Moricandia arvensis, assembly GCA_905132765.1. NCBI lineage: Eukaryota > Viridiplantae > Streptophyta > Magnoliopsida > Brassicales > Brassicaceae > Moricandia > Moricandia arvensis. The sequence continues at coordinate 6,440 of CAJHQP010003582.1, forward strand.
GTTATACATCAATCCGATGTAATCTTCTATGTTGTACTAATAAAATAAGAGGAGTTCTCTCACGAAACCTAATAACTGTACCACATTAGTGCAAATCTTATGGGATATTTTCGATCACGTCACATACATAGCAAATTGCAACCGCGTCTCTGAGTAACTGATGCGTAGATATTATAAAATACTAAGTATACCGAAAGAAAGTAACTTTAATCTAAGTGTGAGGTTGCGCTATATAGCAAGATTTTATGTACTCCCACCCAAGACCAATTGAAATATCACAAACCACGAAAACATGCAAATCACAATAGCGTCTTGCCAATCCCTAATAACCGCGTATTCCCATATCTTCGGACACAAGTAAAATTCCTCTTTGTGAGGTGTTACACTCATACTAGAACCATGATTTGCAGAGCAATATCCAACGCATGGACACAGGTTCCGAGAATAAGCCCAGATCCCTAATACAAGAATCCTCCCACAACTCAAATCCAAAGACCATAGCCGTACGATCCACATAGTCCCTCAGACATGCTTTAAGCCTTCCATGAGATGTTCGACTGAAGAACCTGAGAGGTATTATTCGAATAACTTATCTTTATATCATAACAAATAAACAAAAGCAGGACTGTGCCATCTTCTTGTGCGACCGATCACATTCTCTCAATAACCACACATCTAATCCTACTATATCAGCGTAATACCGATCACCCTATCCATTAGACCTTTTCAATCATACACACATAAATCAGAATACGAGAACCCCTATGAGATGTTGTGCTAATACTAGATACCAATTTATAGAGAGAATTTAAGATATACAAAGCCCATAAAACGTTGAATTGTCAATGCTGATACCTCGGAAGTCTAGTCCCTTTGACGTAGTGTACTTGTAGGGATGGAAGCTCAATTACCTCACTAGATAGTGAACGTTTGCAAATCATATGTTCCAGAATTTTCATTGATTACTTATTGCACCCCGTGCCCACCTACCAATTATAGAGAGATGAAATCTGCTCTGATATGGCCTTACTACCAGGTATCTCAAAACCGATCAGAAGTCGACCCAGAATAACCAGTTATAATATCATATATCCTATTTTAGATAGACACAATGTTGCTTAAATTAAATCTTAATTCAAAAGAGCAATTCTTAAGAGAATTACTAATCCATTCATATAATGGGAAAAAAGGTGGTACAGTCTATGGTCACATCACCATCAAGTACACCTAGGTGGGTTTGTCATAGAAGGTTATTTATCATTTATTCCTAACACTATGACATTATCCTCAGCTGCTTCTTTTGTACCTTTTCGAAGTAATTTCACATTGTATCTTACTAATAAGCACGTATGCGTGCCCACTCAATACTTCCCATAATAAACAACACCCTATATTTCTAACCCACTATTCCCATACATAACAATAGTGATCACTTGCTAATAAATATATCATTTTTCACAAAAAGAGAGATCCCCCAAACAACTATTTGTATAGAGTAATACTCCACACCTACTGGCGATGTGTTAAATTTTAACTCAATATACTATCTGCTGCATAGGTGAGCCCAAGTACGCCTAACGTCTATTTTTATTTCCTTTGGCCCCAACCGAAAACCACTATATCTCCTTCATGGTAAACTATATTTTAGTAGAGTGATAACCATAAAACCAATTCGCGACAAATATTTAATTGAAACGAGGTCACCCAACTTTTGACAAAATCCATTTGATCCAAGTCCCAGTATACTGATTGATGCTATGGCACTCTGTATGATGATTGTAATTGTGTCAAAGCGTTTACAATTTTGGTATCCTTCTCGTTTTCTCATCATAATCCAACTACATCTATTAAGAATGACTATGTCTATTGGAGACTATATCGTCACACCCACAATATTAGATCATCTATTGATCGGTCAATACACTGCTCGATCTAAACTGTTAATTTATTCCGAATATGAGAGTCTCTCTCTGAGCCGATTGAAAAACGACCACGATTAAATAAAAGCAAGATTGTTAAGGAAAAAGAAAAAAAGTCGACGAGTGTGTCCTGAAGTAAAAGGAACATGGAAGAGATGAGTAAATGTATATATTCGAGAACCAAGATCTACATAAAGAAAGTTATCTTGTGTACTGAGAGAACTAGAGCTTTTGGAATTATTGTTATCTATGACTCTTGATCACTCTGTAAGCAAATATCTATGTCGTGCTGTTGCCATATTCATTAGCATTTCTCCCCCATTAATCTCAGTATTTTTGTCATCGGTTTTCAATAAACGTACTTTTCAAACGAGTAAACCCAACGCGAGGCAAACTCATAATTTCATCTTCCGAAACACCGCAAATCCCAGACTCAACAAATTGGTGTTGTCGTAATCCGAGAACTATTAGATATTCCAACAGTCTCAAAGAAGGATCTACCTAGTGTGTCAACATGAGATAACCACCACCCATCGATAGCGACCCCCTAAATCAGAACCCCCAATCAAATGTTGCGAATCATTAAGACCAACTACGATAAAGTGCCCCGTTGTCGGCTAGTACGTACAGTAGATAATGAACGTAAAATTAGTAGTAGCGTATGTGCCCCCGAGGGTCAAGCGAGTTCAGTCATATCCAACTCGGATGAAGCAGAACCCACAATCCTGATTTAACCCCGGATCCCATGCCCGCTTGTTCAGCCGCACACTTCTGGCATTACAGTCCCTAGGTCCCCGCTCTCTCAAGATCCCAAACATTATACGATTGAAAAGACCTTGTGTTTACCAGATGACCCCCAATAAACCTAATAGATACTGTGTCGGCTTACACCCGCCCGGACCACCGAGCCGTGTAACGAGTGCTCTAAGCTATGTTAGCTAGCTACGCTGTGATCAGACATACATAATTGTAACATAAATTGTTCTCCTTGCCCACGGGTACCTCAATATAGGAGGTACATATCATGATCGCGTTAGTGGGTACAACACGCCGCCAGAGACAGGATTTTACCATAGCACCCCCAGAGCTATATATCATATGAGAAACTCTAATTTTCCGTTTCAAAGTCCCTGTGATTTCCAAATGAGAGGGTGATGCTCCCAGTCCGCATGTATTGTTAAACTAAAACATGACCCCACAGTAACCGACCTCGAGGCGAGAGACATACTTTAGTTTTAAAAGCCCGTTTTCCTATTCTCCGAGCCTCCTTCCTCGTATCACTACCAATCCGTAATTCTTCGTAGTGAAATACACTTTTCCATAATTCCATATTCTTATAAATATCTCCACTTAGAGCGGCACGCGAGACATACTTATCACCTCTCTTATGATATGGTTTTATCCAGTTTTGTCAAACACACATGTCTAGGTTTTTTTATGAGTGTTAGGGAGAAACTGTGATATCCACTCTTGTAATCCACTCAGTTCATTTCAGAGAACTGTCATGGGATTTTAGTACTCCACAAAATCTGCCAAGCATTGACATGATCTTTTCTGTACTCTGTGAACGTTTCTATTGGTCAACTTATTTCCCGCTTAATTCCTAAATATCCCATATCGCTTAAGTGCCTTCAAAGCATTTACCTTAAAAATGCTCCCAAGGCGGATGCGCAGATTGTTTTGCATTATATCTTTGATGCTCACAATGATCTAGCGTTCTACCCTGATTGGGTCAGCAATAACACCACCCATTGGTTATAGATCATGAACAATTTAATCTGCTAGTACATATATACTTATTTGTTCCGAAAATTGAGCTTAAGTGTCTATTTGGTTTCAACCATGATAGCCATCATGAATCTTCTTCTTTATCGGTCAGCTTTACGTTTGGTTATTTCACTACAATCTTTGAAGTAACTGTTAGCAACAGATTGAATAGCGAATCCTACTACAAAACTGATTTTGTCCTAGCGTGGGGATAATGAGAGTTACACTCACCCAAAGCAGGAAACCTTCTCTTGCGGAAGGTTCCTCGCCCTACATGTCTCAAACATTGTTCGCTATAAACAATGTGCTGTATATTAAATTCATGATGATGTATACCTTATACTGTTGCAGTAATCTCATAATTAACGCACCTCTTTGTCCTGCAACACTTCAATACCCAATTTAGCTAATATAGTGTATTTTTGGGAAGTGATTGTAGACTACGTGAAAGATCTTGTTCGAAGATCAATGTCTGATGTTTTTGATTTAGAGATGGTAAAAAACACCTAGTCATCAGAGAGAGTCATGGTTGATGGTTGATGGTTGAGGAGGTTGTGCCAATTGGGACTATGGAGCTTCCACTGACCGCACATCTCTCTTTGAAGGATCTAGTGATGGTGACTGATGAAGGTAACCAAGATGAATCGACGGACGCTGTTGGAGGCGGGTTTCACCTCAATGTAAAACTGTCTAAGAGTTCAGTCCAATGTCACTAAAGCCCAAAAGAAGAAAATAGGCCAACGAAGGCCAAAAGGCCCATCCCGAGCTGACACAATAATCTCCATTGAGTTGGCACAGTCAAACTAAAATGTAAAGGAGATTAATGTATTAAGACGAACAAAAAGGCACCTGATACATGCCGGAGATCACATGTCATTAAGATCCACACCATCAACACCTATAAAAGAGAACAAAGAAGAATAAGGGGATCCAAATTTCTTGATATCAACTTATAGTCTAATACCTTTGTACTCTCTTGTTCTCGGATACCCTTCGGGTCTCATAGTTGTATCAGCTCACATTATCAAATAATACACATTTATCATACTAATCGTCATTCAATATACTTTTCTTAGATTAGTTCTAATACATGTTATCATAATTATGTACCCTATTTTATGAGTGGATTTTTAGATCATTTTGCAATATAAAGAGGAGGGGGGGGGGGGATAAAATAAAACCCTTTGAAGACTCCAACTTGAAACACACATCGCAGTGGTCGAGATTAGTATATCCTCTCCCATAAGAGCTGGTTAGGGCTCCACTATACCAATGCCTCTAACACCAATCATCGATCTGAACATTACACCACCTCAAGTACCAATAAAATCACAATTATTATCATGCTTTGTTTGATCATACAGGTCAGCAAGATGCCAACAGAATAAACCACCAAGAAATAGCCTCATATGGCTTATCCTGGACCAAGCCAAACTTGAGGCACCACATCTTGATGTGGCTCCGAGTACGGATCTTTGGAAATATTCCAAACAAGGGGAATCATTTCGTCTCTTATCGGCAGATTCAAGTCAGCAATGTCCAATATCTATATAAGAGACAAGCTCGGTGTAGGGACTTGAAGATTACTTTGCAGGGCAATTCCCGTTTCCGCATTGACCTTATCCTACATCAGACCAATACCCTCAAAGAGGCCTATTATCAAGGTTCGAGGCATATTGAATCAGAAGAGGGGAGAGTTGTCCCTGGGGCAAGCTCATCAATCGCAAACAGCCAAAAGAGAGACTTAAGGGCACAAAGACAAAGATCAAAAATCTCCCTTCGCTCAAAAAGAACTAATGTAATACTTGGTGTAAATCCGTTGTACAATAACTCAGTCCAAGTGGTGAATGATGTTGGTTCGCAAGAATCAAAGCCCTTTATCATCAAAGCAAGGTTATGGTTCACCGAACGAGATGCAGAAAAACTGGACCACCCACATAAAGATGCGCCTGTGTTAGAAAGAAGTTGGCCTACTCAAGAATAACCAAACAATTGGTTGACACCATGAGCTTGCCAACATTATTTACAAACAAACGTTGGAAAACCTGAACCTTCTCGACCTACAAGTGACGTCAGCAAGACATCGTCGACCGCCTTCGACGGATCGGTAAAAGCCTCTATATGAAGCATTCTTGATATAAGACTGGAATCACTCGATGATCGAGGGTTTACAAGCTTATGGATGCGGAAGGTGGAACGAAGTGGAGATGGACAGGGGGATAGGAGATTGACAAGCTCAATAAATTGATGAACCAGGAAGATGAATCACTCAATAACTCAATACGCAGACTTTAATCGCTCACAAAGAACTAAAGAACAAACACAAACAAAGCAACTTGGACTTTGAATAAATAAAACAATAATTTGTATTACTTTCAATGATCAAGGGTGGTTTTACAATGAAGAATGAAATGAGCTTATATAGGCTCGTGGTACATGATTTCTACAGACTAGAAAAGAAAGCAAAATCAAACTAGTGAATAAACTAACGTTAGATGATTGATGACAAAAGATGGCCATAAACAGAAATAGCCGTTTTACTTGAGTTTTCAGAGCTTAGGTACGAAATGGTGTGACCTTGGCACGTCTAGATTTATTGTATGTGTTGTTAGGAGCCTCTGATTGATGTAGATCTCGTTCAAGTTGCACCCAAGTTGAGAAGGAAAAGCCATTGGGATTTGATACCTTTTGTATCTGAATATGGTAAGTCTTGAGGCTGAGTGTTTGTCTGTGCTTTGGTGCACTTTGGAATGATTCTTCTAAGTATAAAATAAGTATAGAATGCTTCTAAGTCGTGCTCATATCAGAAAATGAAGGTTTGTTGTGTGAACTCTCCTTTGTCTCCAAGTGTGAAACACTCCCTTGTGTGAATGCTCCCGAGAAAGGAAGATGCAATGTGAACGGATTCGCCTATTTATCTGGATGCTGGTGCATGCTATGAAGCCTTTGATATATATATATATGAGAAACAAGCTCTCCTTCGTCATAAATAATTTTGGAAGCTCACAATCCAACTTGCCTTAATGGAACCGGTTTGACGGTCAAAGTTTGACCTATTTTAATAAATGAATCTCCAAGGAATTTATCCTGATTTATTAGGATTTCTGGAACCTTGAGAGATCCAGTAATAATATCCTAGTGGTATTATATCCAGAAAGTTGCTGAGGTGGGATGTGTAGCTCCATCTTTGGCATAGTCGCATATCTTGGGCTAAAAGAGCTCATCCAACTGTTAGATCAATAACTCCCAAGTGCGAACCAGTATTGATGTATATAAAATTCTCCGTGTTTCCCTGATGTATGAATATTTAATAACAGGGTTGGTTTATAGCTTAGTTACATCTGGTTTGGTCGGAGTGCTTTAATAAGTAAACGTTGGTCTCCATAGGCTTCAATGGAAGTCTTCCAAGTTGTAACTTGAATGACTTGTTCATGAGAAAAGATTTTGAACCAATTCCACTTCTAGGTGTGCTCTATCTGAGCTTTAAATGTGCTCCAAGTGGTATTTTAGATTTACCAGTTGATATTTGTCTCCATTTGGGCTGAACAAATCTCATGGATCTTCTCGGGTCTGCTTACTTTGGCTGAGAGTTGATAAAGCCTCTGTCTTCCCTGAGATTGGGATGCTCTTGGTCTTTTGTCACTCATTGGTTAGCTTCACCAGGATAATTGGTCGAATTATCTTCATTGGTGGGCCTTGGTCTCTTTTGCTCTGGTTTGTTCTCTTTTGTCATTTTGGCTCTTCTTTGTTCCATGAGTTCTTGTCCAGGGTTGGTGAAAAACTCCAACCAGAAATCTTTGAAAACACACAAAAATTCAAAATAAAATCGAGTAAATTTTAACAAATGAAATGAAAAAAAACACTGTAACTTCACGTTCCATTCCACACAATCATACATGCATTGCATTAGGGAAGCATGAGTATATAAAATAACTCAGTGAGGATGCTCAAAACCGCTACATGCAACTCAATAATTAAGCAATCAATTTCATACTCCATTCTAACAACCTTTCAATCTCATTCTATCACCTTAGCAATCCGTTTTCATCATTCTTTACTTAGTTGTTTCCTTATTACTTATTCATTTATATGCATTCAAAACTAACAACCTAGCATTCAGTTCTATCACTACTTTACTTTAGAATAACCTAACATTCAACCTGAACGTCCATCAACCTTGAGCCGTAGCTAAACTTACGGTCGTAGCCAAACCTGCGACCTGTCGGTCCATTACAGTCAGTAGCCAACCTGCGACCAAAGCCAACTTGTGACCAAAGCCAACTTGCGATCCGAAGGCCCATAACAGCGAAGCCAACATACACGGCCCGAATCGAAAACATGATCCTACATTTTTACGGCTCAAAGCTAAAACATACTTTCCTTATTTATGTTCATAGTCCTGTACTTTCCTTATTTAAGTTCATTCGTTTATTCCCGTTCTTTCATTAATTAATCTCATTCTTAATCCATTCTATAACGTTTTCCACTTAACATATCAATTCTTTCTAATATCAATTTCACGTTCATTCACATACACATATCAATCAAAACATATTATCATCACACAAAATCTAACATGCAATAATCCAAAGAACGCATGAACTTTCTTCGATCCTTGAGAGCTACCTCGAAGAACAAAGAACGAAATCTCCATAAACAATTCTCCTAACATATAATCTTTATACTAACAACCAACTATGCCCAACATACAAATTATTAAGTTGGCACGAATCACGCCCTCACCTTAGTTGAATTTCAAGGATTCGAAGACTCTTACTTCTTGATGTTTTCCGGCGAAGAAATCTTTAGCACCTCCTTGTTCAAAAATTCCTCTCAGAATTCTCTCTATACTGAATCATTTCTTCTATTTTTTGAGTTGTGTGTAGAAATGAGAGTTGAAAGTCTATTTTATACTACTTTTTGGACTTGCTCACCAAGCCGGACATTTTGTGATATTTCCTTATCTGGCTTTGTCAAAGATCACCATCAATGGATTGCCTCGATCTCTACCTTTCTTTCCTTATCTGATCCCGCAGATCAGACCTTCCTTTTGTATAATCCCGTAAAGATATCTAGTCAAACTTCCCTTACTTGGTATCTGCATTTTCTAGTAGCCAAACATTCCTTAACTAGCCTTGCGGTCTTGATCTTTCCTTACATATTCTCGATCATTCGGTGATCAGTTTACCCTCATCAAGACCATTCCAAATTTGTTCCATGAGCTCACTAAGGATTCGAGACTTAGTCAAAGTACAACTTATTCTTCCAACCTTCATGAATTCAAGTGTTTTCACACTTAGAAAATACGCTACTTGTATACACCTCTCACGATTTATTTTTTTTCAAAATTAAAAATACTCTGGGAGCAGATTGTTACAACTCTCCCACACTTCAAATAAATTCTTCTTCGAGTTTAGTCTTGACCAACTGCATCCACGCATTCCAACCACTTACGGGAACTAATTACGGGTTTCCTCCATTCCACTTTCAATGTAACTTCTAACTTTATATTTCATTCCCCCCCCATTTTGGTCCTACATAACGGATTTGACATGAACATTTCGATACTAAAGTCACCTTCTTTGATGCAAATAACTATGCCAATGGCAAATGCTTCTTCCAGGTTGCCTCTAGAATCCCAAAACGCAGGACTACAATATATTTTCCATACGGATCACGATCATCTGAAGTATCTTGATCACATAATTCCTTACTCCATGCAATCCCATAATCCAAAAGACCTTCCTTCACAATATCTTCAATGCTGCATCTAATTATTTTGCTTCATTACTCGTCAAGACGAATAAGCGATATCACATTTATAAAACACCTAATTTGAATCTTAGATGTGTCCACGCAAAATCACTCCTATATGGATTACACGAACACTGAAAATTCATTTACGCTCTTCTTGAACAGCAAAACTTTCCTTGCAGTGTATCGTCCACCATACTTCACATCCCTTACCGTCAAACCATTGAATTATTGAAACCGAATTGTATATCCATTTATTAACGGTGATTCGTACCCACTAATCCAATAAAGTTTATGATCTTTCTGTATTCTATGTCCTCGGTCAATTGCAATGGTTGTAACCTATTCTTGATCTCATGAACACTTTCCTCGGACCACTGCACTCATGAACCCATTTCACGTTTTTAGATAACTTCAATTCCTTACATTCCTTGAAAAACTTTCTTCCATTACAATTCTACCAAAATTTAAATGTCCCAATACCTCCTTTTGCTCAACTTCTGCATATGTGATGGTCCTAAGAATACTTTGTACTTGTTCTCGATCATCTGTTCCGTTCTTATTGTTGACACTATTGAAAACTCAAATAGCTTCCTCATTTTTCTGAATACCATCCTTCCTTCTTCTCACCGAGCTACCCTGACATTTTTTATAATCCATGTTAACGCGACATTGATTCCTTTGAACCATTTATCTGGTAACATGACCAAGCCGTTAAATCTGTGTGCACTCTCAACCATCATTGAAATATCTTGATAACTTACATGCGGCTTGAAAATCTCCATGAATTCTGCACAACCAAATCTGATCTCTTCCTCAAACCCATTCTTAAGTGACCAATGTTAGGTAATTTCCTGCCACAAAAAGAATGTGACACCCGTAGTTGAACAAAGTTTGGGCCTTCACCACCACGCCAGTAACAAGAAGATTGAACCCATCATTACATCCAGCTTGTGTACCCATGGGACCACGTTTTACGGGATAGGCCCAATTTCGACCCCAACAATTTCAACCGTGCCAAATACGACCTGAACAAAAGGTCAATCCCAAATACGACATTAACTCAATTATAATTCAAAAAAACAAATATTTTAAAATGTGCATAAATCTAAATTGATTCTAATAGAATTTAGTCAACCGCTAAAAAATAAAACTACGTCATTTTGATTTCTGATTTAAAAAATAATAATTCTGACATTCAAAACTGTGCCTCGATACCTTTTAAAGGGCACACTAACCACTTAACTAAAGTACCTTTTGAAATGTTATTAAAATGTGAAAATATATGAACTACTTTACTTTTTCATCTTATCAAATTTAAAATTTTGGTGATGATTGTTTCTGATTTATATAAACACATTAACATGTTTTTAATTATCATATATTTAATAAACTTATATTATACTAAAATATAAATAATAAAATATTTATAGTTACATGAAATCTAATATATTTAAAATTTGAAAATATTTTTTAAAAAAAATTATATAGATTATTCTAAATTTTTAAACCTTGATTGGTAATTTTTATTCAAATTAATATAATATACTTATATTTTATATTTATACATATTTTAGTTATTGTTAATATGTATAATATTTTGAACAAAATATCTTATTGAAACAAAGACAAAATATAACATTTTCAAAAGTTACTTTAGTGTACTCGTTAGTGGGCCACTTTAAAAGGGTATCAATGCATGGGTTTAAATCCCAAAATGAACATTAAAAAAAACGACGTCGTGTTTTTTTGTTAATGTTTGACTAACTTCTATTAAAATCAATAAAGATTTAAACACATTTTGAGAAGTTCGGGTAGGTTTTTGAATTATAATTGAGTTGAGGTCATATTTGGCACTGACCATTTTTTTGGGTCGTATTTGGCATAACTGAAATTGTTGGGATCAAAATTGGACCTTTTCCCCATGTTCTACTTAGGTCTCTAACCACACAAGCGTCCTTGTTTCACTTTCATCAATCCATTCAGCTTCCAACAAGTGTACTACACCACCACACAAACATCCAGTACTTCATAATTCCATGACCATTAACTTCCTTTATTCTCGAAAATAAGTAACTTAGCATCTCTCGTACTCTCAACTAGCTAGCTAGTCAACCAGAAATCCATGTTGAGTATTGCTTCGTATTTTCTACCATCGTATCCACTCCTTCAAAAAAGTTGACATATATTGATCCGTCGCACACGACTTTAAGCATATTTACTCATGTTGACTGAACCAACATGATACCTTCATTGCCTAACTTTAGAAAATTCCGATAGTCGACACTTTTTAATTCTTAGCAAGACTTAAGTTAGTTTTCACTAACTTCCTGCAAACTCTTGAACACAAATTCTCTTAACTATTTGCTAAACAATCGAATCAAAAACACATACTAAGATATACCTTTGAAACATCATACAACACATTTGTTCTGCAAGACATAGACCATCGGTTCATTTCCACCCTCACCCACAAATAAGATTTTTGAAAAGAGGCCAGCCAGGACAGATCTTTCAAAACACCCAACCCGGAAATCTTTGAAAAACACGTTGAAAATTAAAGTAAAGATCGAGTCAAATTTTGACAAATGAAATGAAGAAACACTATCACTTTATTGATGAAATACACTGAACATCCTGACAATAATAATATCTTTATAAAAGTCCCAATCATTATCCAAGTTGAAAATACCATTTCCTTATAGTATTTATAGCCTCGCCTCTCCGGTTTACACAATCATACCTGTATCACAATAGGAGGCATGAGTATACAAAATTACGCAGTGACGCTCAAAACTGCACACATGTAACTATATAATCAAGCAATCAATTCCACGTTCCATTCTAACAACCTATCGATCTAGCAATCATTCAATCATTCCTTACTTAGTTGTTTCCTTATTACTCATCCATTTCCATGCATTGAAAACTAACAACCTAGCACCCAATTATATCATTCCCTTATTTTAGCATTTCCTAACATTCAACCCGAAGGCCCATCAACCTGCGGTCGTAGCCAACCTGCGTTTATAGCTAAACATGTGACCCATTGGTCCATTACGGTCTGTAGCTAACCTGCGGCCAAAGCCAACCTACGAACCAAAGGTTCATAATAGCTGACACCTACATACACGACCGAAGGCCAAAACATGATCATAACATCTTTACGGCCCGAAGCCAAAACATACTTTACTTAATTAAGTTCATAGTAATATAAATTTCTTATTTAAGTTCATTCGTATATTTCCGTTCTTTCATTAATTAATCTCATTCTTAATCCATTTCTATAACGTTTTCCACTTAACATATCATTTTTTTTCTAAGATCAATTCTACGTTCGTTCACATAAACATATCAATCTAAACATCACACACAATCTAGCATGAAATTATCCTAAGAACGCATGAACATTTTTTGATCCTTGAGAACCACCTCGAAGAACGAAATTTCCATAAACAATTCTTCTAATGTATAATCTTCATCCTAATGACCAACTATGACGAAAATAAAAATTACTAAGTTGCCACAAATTACACCCTCACCTTAATTGAATTTCAAGTATTCGAAGACTTTGACTTCAGGGTGTTTTCCGACGAATATATCTTAGCACCTCCTCGTTCGATCCTTCCTCTCAAAATTCTCTGTCTACTGAATCATTTCTTCTTTGAATTCTCTCTATAGACTCGTTTTTTGAGTTGTGTGTAGAAATTAGAGTTGAAGGTCTCTTTTTGTCCTACTTTCTGGATTTTCTCACCAAGCCGGACATTTAGTGATATTTCCTTATCTTGCTTGGTCAAAGATCACCATTATACGTGCTCAAATTACCCTAGAGCTACTGATTACTCTCTCAAATAAGAGGTTCAACTGTAGTACTTAAGGATCGAATCCACAAAGAGCGAGTGCACAAAATAGATTTGATAATCAACTTAGTTATGCTATGCACTTAATAAGAATTTAAGAAACAGTAAATCAGGAATGAATTGGTTTGTAAACGATAAAGGATAATAGCTAGATCTAGGGTTTTCAAGTAATGCATTATAATGGATAGAAGCCCAGGGATTTTCAATCATAGAACAAAAATTTAATTAGTAAGGAAATCAAATTATATCAATCTATGGATAAGCTCAGAACCTACAAACTTTCGTGTGTAAATTCAGAATGACCGTCGATTGATGGTATGCAGACGGCATCCATCGATGGCTTTCTTAGTCAATCTTTAAACGACCAGATTCTATTGGTTCACTTAGAATTACTAGACCTATCTCTTGATTGTCCCTAGTAATTTAAGCTCAACATGATTAATTCAAGTTAAGATCCTATTCTCGTAGTATAAATTATCCTAATATCAGGGTTCTAGGTAACTAATCAAGAAAAAAAAAACAATAAGTACAATCCTGATGATAGATCTAATAATTACCCTAGAAATTCGATTATTTGGCTAATCCGTCAAAACTATTATTAAACCCTAAATCAAATAAGGTATTTACTCAGACATGTCTAAGCAGAACATAATCATAATCATAGAATAATGCATAAGAATAACAATAGGGATAGAAATTGGGGGTTCCAATACAAAGCTTGAAAAAAATCTTGATCTTCTCCCCAAAAACTACTATGTTTGTAAGATCCTCCTAAGTTGTCCTCTTTGAGTAAAACATTGGTAAAGACAATATAAACTAGGTAAAACTTGTTCATGGAAAATCTGGTAATTTCTGTAAGTTGGGCTTCAAGTCTTGTACTTTGTGAATTAGGCTATTGCGCTTCGACTGCCGATCGATGGCAAGGGTGCGTCGTCGATCGACACCATGTTCTGTCTTGACTCGTACTTAGCTGATTATGACCAGCTACGAGGTTCCTCTCTCTCTGAGCTCTAGAAATCCTCATAATCTCTAAAATTCTCCAAAATGCACATGGACCTGAAAATACTCTAAAACATATCATAGACACACGTAACAGACTCCAAATAGGGCCTACAATATGTTCTAAAACAGATAAATTAGGACCTTTCAACTCCCCCCATACTTAACCTTTTGCTTGTCTTCCAGCAAAACAAGAGTAAACCTGTGGAAGAGGTTTGAAAACACAAAGACTCACAAAATCTTTAGCTTATTATTATCACCTTTACTGTGTTGCAATCACATCAAACAAGTGTTAATCTTAGAGAAACTTTATATACCATATCTTAGTATAGCAACCAAATCCATTCTACAAACAACTTGGCGAATACTAATCTGACTCACCCCTCTACTAACCTCATTTGTTGTATATAATAAAAGTGCAGGCTATACCTTGGAAGTATAAATAAAAAGACACATGGACTCTTAACCTTGCAAGTATCTGAACAAACATGCAATCTTCTCTAATCCCTTTCTTCTCTCTTTCTCTCTTCTCTGAACAAACACTAAATCTCTTTATTTTTTATTATTTTATAAGTCCAGTGAAACAAAGTGTAGGCGAATAATTGGGTCACATGTAATTTACATATCCCCTCGCTTCCACATCATGTGATCATTCCTTTCCGAATTAGAATAATTGGGTTAGTGGTAATTTACCTACCCCTCTGCATCTTCCAGGAAATCATATTTTTATAGATGCCAGAGAGAGAGAGAGAGAGAGAGAGAGAGAGAGAGAGAGAGAAATCAGAAGCACACATAATTTTACCTTCCAGACTTGCAAGAGGAATACGATCCAATGTGTGCGAAACCCCAAAAAAAAAGCAGATAAGTCAATATTAGGTTGGAAGTTAGCTTCGGTTCCTTCAAACTTTCTAAGTAAGTGTGATATAGTGGCATGATGATACACTTTGGTGTCTCTAGTACTATCTGCAATCAACAAATCTAGAATGTGGCTATAGAATGCTTAGATAATATGTAAAAACTTAAACTAATCATAATCCCTTTTTTGACCAAAAAAAACTCAATAAAACACATAGAAATAAAACTTAAAATAGAAAACAATATCAATAAACTTCCCCCATACTTAAATAACACTATCCATAGTGTTATCCCGTCTCGGTTAGGTGGGAAAATTAAATCATAAGTAAAAGCTTAAGATCAGTCTAAAATACCAGACTCCGTTAAGAGTGTCGATCGATGGTAAGTGTTTGGTATCGACCGATATCTACCAATGGTTGTGCTTCGTCGTCAACCGATGGTGGTTCTCGATCTTCCTACTTTTTTTTCACTGTAGATAAAGAAAAAAAACGAAAATTATTAAAATCATGAAAATAAAATGAATTCAAAATATACCTAACAATAGGTTTCCTCCAACTCAGCGCTTGGTTATAGTCTTTAGCTCGACGATTAGCATAGTTTTGGACTAACGTGTGTGTGTGTGTGGGGGGGGGGGGGGGGGGGGTAGAGTATTATTTTTTTGGAAAAAAATTGTCCACATCTTCTTTGCTCATCTGGAAATAGCTACCAACGAAGCTTCTAATGGATTCTTCATTTTTGGTTCTTTGGTTGTCCATGTTCTCCTTGGTAATCTCAATTTGACTCATCCTCTCCTGAAGGTTGTCAATGCGTTTTTGTAACCAGCCAATCGTGCTACATGTGGGTATGGATTCAATCTCCTGGTAATCTCTTCCATAATCATGTCTTGAGATGCATAGAATCTATCCAGTTTATTTTCTATCATCTTCTCGGTTACCAGCCTATGTCTAAACGGTCCGCGTGAAACATCGATCGATGGTCGATCTCATCCGTCAATCAATGGTGCTTTGTCTACTCCATTCGCGTGCTGTTTCTGAATCATCTGATGAGTAAAGTACATATTTTGCTTCACCTCCTCCATGCATGTAGTTAACCAGCTAACACTATTGTTTAATTGGTAATAGATACCATCAATCCTTTTCTAATAGTTATCCATCAACATCGCCTGGGCTCTGTAGATTCCTTGGACCATTTCATCTACTTCTGCTCTGTTGTGTGTTCCTGTTTCTGGCATGGTCCTATCAAGGTTCTCTGCATATTTGCCTTGTGTCCAACGATGGTTGTGTTCTGAAGAATATCTCTGATGTCTTCCTTTGACACGTTGATGATTCTGCCATCTATAGCTCGTGCATTGCCATCTTCATCTCTATAAACTTCATACTCATCTCTGGTTTTCCAAAGAAATCTTCTCCTAGCTGTATACTTATAAGATTTGTACCCTTATTCTGCATTAGCGTCGATCGATGGTAAAGGTCCACCAATGATCGATGTCGCGATCCAGGTTTCATATGATCCTCTGAAATTCCCAGACTCTTCTAATGCAAAAGCATGGTACTCGATTGCTTCTTCTTCTAGATAAGAATCGTCGTAATCTGGGTTAGTCATATCATCAGGTTTGTCGTCAATCGATGTCAAAGGGTGGGTGTCGATCGATTGTAGGTGAGCAATGTGGATTGATGTGTTGGGCTGGGTGTTGATGGATGCTCCATCATCCGACTCTTTCTCATAAACACGTGGCCAAAAGTCATTGTTCATGAACCAAATCAATGAGAGAAGTCTTGGTTCTAGTTGGAACATGCTCATAGTAGTGATTTTGATCAATAAGAGATAGATACAACATGTTTGTCTTCATGTCGCATACTGGTCCTAATGTGGCCATGAAAGCTCTTCCAAGTACAAGGGATGAATGCTGCTCCACTTGGACGTCCAAGATTTGAAATTATACATGAATTAGTCTTCGCCGATTTTCACTTCAAGGTCTTTGACCATGTCTCTTGAATTCACCTTAGAACAATCCACAAAAGTGAATGAATCATTAGAAGGCTCCAACTTTAAGCTTAACACTATTGCCATGGTTCTTGACATAATACTTACTAAGAACCAGTGTCGCAAAGTGCATCAGGGTAGTATGTCCCTTGATGTTGCAAGGAACTACAAACTTCCCATGGTCGCTTCACTTCTTCAAGTTAAGCCTTTGCGTTATCTTCTCCCTCAGATAATTGAACATTCTTTCAATATCCATATCAGCCTCCTTGGTTTCTCTGAAGAACATCCAAAATCTGTGAGTGTAATAAGCTTCCTCGAATGGGGTTTCTAAAGGGATTTTATGGACTCTCTTAGTAAAGTTGTCCATTTCTTCCTCATTATCTTCCCTTTCTAAGATGCTTAGCGATCTTTTTATTTCTTCTAGAATGTCTTTCCATAACTTCTTCAATTACCATAGGGACTGGTTTATCTTTCTCTGTGGGTTTGGGTAGGGTGGGATCCGAGTGCTTATAAGTATATAAAAGACTTAGGTCTATGCTTGGAAACCGACATACATCTGTTTTGATCCTACGTCGATCGATGGTAGGGTCCTGCTGTCGATCGATGTCCATCATTTCACACTCAGATTTTTTAGGTACCGTCGATCGATGGTCAGATGTCATTGTCGATTGATGGTCATTCGAATAGGGTAGGGATTTTTCACTAGTTTCTTCCTCTTAGTGCATAATTTCTTCCACAACTTGCCAAAAGTCATCATATATGATGGCACTCATGCGGTGCTTCTGTCCAGCCTCAATCATTTCTTTGATCAAAGCTTTTTGTCTCCTCATAGCTTCACTGGTCTGAACCACTTGATTTTCTAGCTTCTTCACATGGGTGTTGAGAGGTTCAAATTTAGTGTTGAGATACGCACAGACAACATCAATCTTTCCATTAAAATCCACTTTCATGTTATGTTTTCCCTCCAGAACCTTATCAATCATGGCTTCAATCTTGTTCTCCTAGGTATCTAATTGGGTGTTGTGATAGTAGGAGGCTCCATAGGTCATGTTGTTGTCGTAGGGCCTCTGCTTTTATGATTCTTGGTTTTAGCCACTCCTCTGACCATTGCCATAAGAGTCTTTGTTGCTCTGGTTCCCATATCTATGTAATCCATTTCCACCAACAAAGTTCACATCTTCTTATTCACCTTTCTCATTGTCATATCCTATAGCTTCTACACCTTCTTCAAAGCTAATTTGCTTCTTCAAAAACCTCTGAACACTATCCAACTTGGCTTCTACTTCTTCCATCTGATCCTTGGTCAGTGTAAGGGCCAATTTTCTCCTCTCATGATCATTGTTCTTGTTATTGTTGCTTGTTGCAAATTTCTTTATCAATCTTGTAGCCTCTTCTCGACTTCTATTGCAGAAATTTCCCTCACTGACTGTGTCTAAAACCATATGGTATGACATTTCAATACCTCTAATGAAAGCTCTGAGAAGTTCCAGTTCATTGAATTCATGGTGTGGACAATCTCTTTGGTTGGATTTGAATTTGATCCAGGAGTTTTCGAAAGACTCTGCAAGCTCTTGTATGAACGTAGCAATTATGCTCCTCAAATCCTCAACTATGGCATCATCAAATAAATTATTCAAGAATACATTTTTGATGTATGTCCATGATGTAAGAGATCATGGTGGTAGCTTCTTAAGCCAGTACGAAGCATTATAACAAGCAAATACCTGAAGAGCTTGCATAGAAGGTAGTCCTCAGGGACTCCATTAGCCTTGATGACAGACACAAGATTCTCGAACCGCTCCAAATGATTCATAGGGTGCTCATGAGAATGACCATGGAATGGTGTCTATGCCAAAAGTGTAAAATAGGCTGGCTTCAACTAAAAATCATTCCTTTGGAAATATGGAGGACTAATAGCAGATCTATTGTCATATAATTGATCTCGACGATTGTAGTCAGCCAACGTTCTGGGTCGAGCAGCCTGGGCTTCAACTACAGCAGTTTCTTCTGGTTCAGAGATTACAATCCCCTGATCATCAATTCTCTAAATTGTTGCATTACGCAGATGACTTTCAAGGTCATACAGGTCTCCTCTCTCATTCCTAATTACGATCAGCATAACAATCATCTCTGCTCGGGAATCACCGTCGATTGATGTCACGGTGTTGCTGTTGGTCGATTCCGGAAAATGAGTGTCCATCCATGTAAAAGTGTTGGTTTAGATCGATGCTTGTCCCCTCTCCTTGTGGATGCTACGTTCGCTGGCTACTGGGTCTGAGAAAATTAAGTCTTTTTCCTTGTTGCTTCTGGTACTGTTGGGCATGCACCTGAAAGAAAACGAATTTTTTTTTGTAAGTAAGCTAAAAGGAAATCCTAGACAAAACTTGCAAAACAAATCTATTGGAAATCCTTACTCTCGGGCAACGGCGCAAAATTTGATATGTGCTCAAATTACCCTAGAGCTACTGATTATTCTCTCAAATAAGAGGTTCAGCTGTAGTACTTAGAGATCCAAGAGAGCGAGGACACACAATAGATTTCATAATCAACTTAGTTATGCTAGGTAATTAATAAGACTTTAAGAAACAATAAATCAAGAATGACTTGGTTTGTAAACGATTAAGAAAAATATCTAGATCTACGGTTTTCAAATAGTGAATTATAATGGATCGAAGCCAAGGGGTTTTCAATCATAGAACATGAATTTAATTAGTAAAGATACCAGATTATATCTATGTATGGCTAAGATCAGAATCTACAAACTTTCGTGTGTAAATTCAGAATGACCTTCGATCAATGGTATGCAAACGGCATCGATCGATGACTTTCTTAGTCAAGCTTTAAATGACCAGATTCGATTGGTTCACTTAGAATTACTAGACCTATCTCTCGATTGTCCCTAGTAATTTAAGCTCAACAGGATTAATTCATGTAACGATCCTACTCTCAAAGTATCAATTATCCTAATATTAGGGTTCTAGGTAACTAATCAAGAAAACAAGCAATAAGTACAATACTTATGATAGAGCTAATAATCACCCTAGCAATTATGTTGTTTGGTTAATCCGTCAAAACCATAAAGAAACCCTAAATCTAACAAGATAACTACTTAGACATGGCTAAGCAAAACATAATTATAATCATATAATAATGCATAAGAATAATAATAGGGATAAAAATTGGGGTTTCCAGTACAAAGCTTGAAAGAAGTCTTGATCTTCTCCCCAAAAACTACTATGTGTTTAAAATCCTCCTAAGTCGTCCTCTTTGCATAAAACACTGGAAAATGCAATATAAACTAGGTAAAACTCATCTAGGAGTGATCTTGTAATTTCTGTAACTTGGGCTTCAAGTCGGGTACTTTTTGAATTGGGCTACTACTCTTTGACCATCGATTGACGGCAAGGGTGCATCTTCGATCGATGACAAGCTCTGTCTCGACTCGTACTTAGCTGATTTTGACCAGATACGAGGTTCTTCTATCTCTGAGCTCCAGAAAATCTCATAATCTCTAAAATGCTCCAAAATGTACTTGGACCTGAAATTAATTTAAAACATATCCTAGACACACATAACAGACTCCAAAAGGGCCTATAATATGGTCTAAAAAGGTAAATATTAGGACCTATCAACCATCAATGACTAGCCTTGATCTCTATCCTTCTTTCCTTATCTGACTCATGCAGACCAGTCCTTTCTTTTGTATAATCCTGAAACGATAGCTAGTTATAATTTCCTTACTTGGAACCCACATTGTCTAGTAACTGAACATTCCTTAACTAGCCTTGCGGTCTCAATATTTTCCTACGTATGCTCTGATCATTATGGGATCGGTTTACCATCATCAAGCCCATTCCATATTTGTTCCATGAGCTCATTGAGGATCCGACACTTAGTCAAAGTACAACTTATTCTTCCAACTTGCATGAATACAAATGTTTGGAAACTTGGAAAAATATGCTCCTAGTAGAATTAAATGTCTCACGATTTATTTCCATCAAAATTAAAAAATACTCCGGGAGCGGGTAGCTACATTTGGTTTCAGGTTTGATGATTGCATCATACCCTCCCTCTTCAAAAAGTTTTGTCCACAAAACTATAGGATCTAGACATACATAATTCAAGTTAGTAAATGAATTACATGAGGGGTTATAAGCTTACCTTGGAATTTTATGTTTTGATGATCATCTGGTGGTTCCCTTTGATTGGATTAGTTTCAATGAGACTCTCAACACCCTGATCAGCTAATGGTATTAGCTTTGGCGTGGGTTATCCTTGGTTCTGATCAGGGTCCATGTCCTTTGATGGAGTTACTTGTGGTCCTAGATGTAGCTCATTGTTTCCTGCAATTGTTTCAACACTTTTGACAAGAAAATAGTGTATTATGGCCGTCATTTCATCACTTTAAGCAGGTAAACAAGTTTCAGTTTGGACTATTTCAGTAAGTTTAACAGTTTCTGGTCCTACAATTGTTTGTCGCCCAAGACAAGAATCCAGTCTCCTAGGTTTCTCTTTAGAACTTAAATGAATATGAGGCTCTTCTGGATTTAATAATCTTAACAACTCAGCTCCTAAATCATTAGCAGTAGATTTGCTCATAGTAACAGTTACCTGGTTGAAATCCTTGAAGAGTTTGATCATGCTATCTTGGTTTGGAACTTGATCCAGTTTATTTGTTGCTAGAATTATATCTACCTTGGGATCTCTCCCTTCAGTCACATGCTTTATGATATTATGTTGTCCTGAAATAATAACCTTTGGCAAAGAAAGTGCATGACACTATACGAAATTTTAGAGCATGTAAAAGCTAGTCTATCATTTGAATTTTGAATTCTGTTTCAGTTCTAGTGATCTTGGCTTTAGTGCTTTTCTATCAGGACAAGTTGCAGAAAAATGTTCTCTCCTATGACATCTATAAAATATAGGTTCAGTACATTTCAATAGGTTAGAAGACTTACCTTGAGTAGTTGTACCTTGCGGATTAAGGAAAGCTTTGAACTTTTTTTTGTACCTAAGCTTGGGGTTTTGGAGTTGATTGAACACTCTTGGCTATTTCTTTAGCTTAATAGAAGTCCTCTTCTCTTTGGTTGTTGACAACAACTTCTTCTTTTCAGGACTATAAGCTTTCTTTGGCTTTGCTTTCGGTTTCGGTGTTGTTGCTGTTAGTTTTTACCAACCGCTTGTGTTACACAACAATCGCAGTGTGTTACACACGAATACGAAAGAAGAAATAAGATAGAAATTTTCCAGAAAGTTTTGATTAAATAAACTTGTCTGAAATTACTTAGATATTATTGAGATTCTGTGTGTTTTGTTTACACCAAATGATTGACCTTTATATAGAGATCGAATCATTGTAATGTAAAAGACACAACTCTTCATTCAAAAAGACACAATATGAAGAGTTGCAACTTTCTGTGTAAATAACTAACTTATGTTAATGTACTAAGGAGAGATTAGATTATTATAGTTTAACACTCCTCCTTAATCATATCTCGACTTCACTCCAAGCTGCTTCCTGAGATCTTCAAACCTTGAACAGTCCAATGCCTTTGTAAGAATGTCTGCAACTTGATCATCTCCTTTGCAATACTTCAGTTCAATGATCCCCTTCTGCTCAACTTCTCTCACGAAATGGTACTTGATTTCTATGTGCTTTGTCCTCCTATGTTGCACTGGATTCTTCCCAATTGCTATTGCTGATTTGTTGTCACATAAGATCGGAATGCCTCCTTCAAACTTTTGACCAAAATCTTCAAATAGTCTTTGTAACCACACGGCTTGATTTGCTGCTGCACATACGGCTATGTACTCTGCCTCAGCCGTTGATTGTGCCACTGTTTGTTGCTTGCTTGACTGCCAACAAAACATGGCTGAACCAAGAGTGAACACATAACCTGAAGTGCTCTTCTTGTCTTCCTTAGAACCACCCCAATCACTATCTGTGTAGCCCATAAGTCTTGGTTCCTTCACACTTGTAAAGTACACTCCAAAGTTTGATGTTCCTTTGACATATCTTAACACTCTTTTGGCTTCTTGGTAGTGCTTCATACAAGGTGATGACATGTATCTTGAGAGATAGGCGCTTGCATACATCACATCAGGTCTTGATGCACACAAATACAAAAGCCCTCCAACAATGCTTCTATACTTAGTCGGATCTCCATATACTTTGTCATCCTCTA
Source organism: Moricandia arvensis (assembly GCA_905132765.1). NCBI lineage: Eukaryota > Viridiplantae > Streptophyta > Magnoliopsida > Brassicales > Brassicaceae > Moricandia > Moricandia arvensis. Next base: position 29,762 of record CAJHQP010003582.1, read on the forward strand.
CTCCTTTCTTTTGTGGTGTAAGTGGAGTGCTTACACTCTTGCTCTCTCGCATCCCAAACTTATCAACAAGCTTGTTTGCATACTTTTCTTGTGAAAGAAATATGCCTCCATTGTCTTGAATTACTTCCATTCCAAGGAAATAGTTCAGTAATCCAAGATCCACCATCTCGAATTCTTTCTTCATATTTTCCTTGAATGTGTTGATAATCTCAACATTGTTTCCAGTGATGATTATATCATCCACATATAGACTCACGATCAACACATCTACTCCTTGCTTCTTGATGTATAAAGCTGCATCATTCATACTCCTTTCAAACCCGTTTTGAAGGAAATATGAATCTATCCTTCCATACCATGCCCTTGGAGCTTGCTTTAAACCATACAAAGCTTTGTGTAGCCTCAACACCTTTTCCTCATTTCCTTGCGTCACATACCCAGGTGGTTGTGTGACATACACTTCTTCCTTCAATTCTCCATTGAGAAAAGCTGACTTCACATCCATTTGATACAAACGCCACTTCATTTGAGCTGCATATGCGAGTATGGCTCTTATTGTATCATGTCTTGAGACAGGGGCAAACGTCTCAAGATAGTCAACACCATATGATTGAGAGAATCCTCTTGCAACTAGCCGCGCCTTATGCTTGATGTGATTTCCGTTTGCATCGGTCTTGATCTTATAGATCCATTTCACACTTATCACATTCTTCTTCTCTGGCTTGTCCACTAGTTCCATGTCTTGTTCTTCTCAATCATGGCGATTTCTTCATTCATTGCCTTTCTCCATTCCTTGTTACCACACGCTTCATCATAAGTGTATGGTTCTTCATGTGCATGAAGACAATACTCTATTGCTTGAGCCGCCTCTTCAAGCTCTACTCTTGGTGCCTTTTCCATGATCTCAACCATGGACTTAAACTTCTTTGGTGGCTCAGAATCTTCTTCATCTTCATCACTAGTATCATGATTATTATTTTGAATGAAAGCAGGGCTGGAAGTACCTTCGGTTTGTGTTTGTTCCTCAGGCGATTGAGAGTCTTCCATAGACATCTCCAATGTCTTCTTGACTTCTTCTAGCCTTTTCCAGTCCCACTTTTTACTTTCTTCAAACTTTACATCTCTTGATACTTCAACCTTCTCATTCTCCAGGGTGAGAACTCTGTAGCCTTTGGATTGATTGCTATATCCAATAAAAATTCCACGCTTTGCCTTGATATCTAACTTTCTCCTCTTCTGATCCGGAACATGTATGTAACATATGCTACCAAACATTTTCATGTGTGACACATCAGGCTTGTGTCCACACCACTTCTCTATAGGAGTGATATCATCTTCTATTGCCTTTGATGGTAAACGATTTTGAAGATATGAGGCAGTGTATACCGCTTATGCCCATAACTTGAGAGGTAAATCTTGCTCTGCCAACATAGTTCTAGCCATCTCCACTAAGGTCCTATTCATCCGTTCTGCTGCACCATTTTGTTGTGGTGAATAAGGCAAGGTAACTTGCTTGTTGATTCCTTCTTCTTCACAAAACCGGTTAAATTCTTATGAAGTGAACTCACCACCACCATCTGATCTTAATGTCTTGATGGTACAACTTGATTGCTTCTCCACCATTGCTTTGAACTTTTTGAATAATGAGAATGTCTCTGATTTTTGCTTCATGAAGTATACCCAACACATGTGAGTATAATCATCTAAGTATAGCAAAAAATATCGACTTCCATCAAGAGATTGGTGCTGCATTGGCCCACATACATCAGTATGTACAATCTCAAGCTTTTCACTTGTCTTAGTTTGAGATTCTTTTGGGAAGCTTTTGCGTGATTGCTTTCCTAGTCTACACGCCTCACATGCTCCCTTCCTTACTTTAAACTTTGGTAACCCCTTTACCAAGCTTTTGTCTTGCATTTGTTGCAACCTCTTGTCGCCTACATGACCAAGTCTCTTGTGCCATGTCTCCATTTTGGCTTGCTCACTTGCGCTCATGGCTTCTTGTTCCTGAGCCGAACTCATCCTGATTCTGTAGCTCTTGTGAGTCATTGGGATATTCATTATCCTCCTTCCTTTTGCATCCTCTATGATGCATCTCTTCTCTTGGAAATTCACCCGGTATCCACTTGAAACAATTTGTGGAACACTCAACAAATTTTTTGCCAAACCCGGAACCAAGAACACATTCCTTATGGTCTTTTTGCCATCATTAGTCATGACTGTAATATCTCCCTTACCGGCTGTCATGACTATGCTTCCATTTCCAATCTTTATTGGAACCTTGATACTCTTATCAAGTCTTGAGAAGTAATTCTCCTCCTTTGTCATATGATTAGTTGCTCCACTGTCTACTAACCAGACATCTTCCATCACTGTTGTTGCTTCACTCGCACTGAACAACATGTGATCTTCATTAAAGTCTTCTTCTTCAAGACTTAAGTGTGCTTTCTCCTTTTTCTTTGAGTAGCACTGGTTTGCAAAATGGCCTAACTTGCCACAATTGTAACACTCCTTGTTACTTTTGTAATCCTTCTTGGGATCATCCTTCTTCTTTTTCCTAAAGCATTCACTCTCATTGTGGTTGTTCTTCTTGCAGAAACCACACCACTTCTTGCCTCCACTGCGTTTTGAGTTGTCTTGTGTGACACCATAATTTTTCTGTTTCACACGAGCATCGAATGCTCCTTCACTTCTGCTTTCTTCTCTTGCAGCCAGCCTTGCTTCATGAGCCTTCAAAATCCCGATCAGTTCTGCCATCTCTGTTGAAGTCAAATCGCTTGTTTGCTCCAATACACTGACTATACTATCGAACTTTGCTGGGAGAGAGATGAGTATCTTTTGTATGAGTTGGGTGTCTGTCTTTTGTTCTCCATGATAAGTTAATTGATTTGCCACTGCAACTAACTTATCCGTGAAGACCTTGATGTCTTCATTCTCATCCATCTTCAGATTTTCGTACTCCCTTCGCAACGTTTGAAGTCGAATCAAACGGACTTGAGGAGAGCCTTCATACTCTGCCTTCAATGCATCCCACGCCTCTTTAGATGTTGTTGCTGCTGCAATCCTTGAGAAAATCTCATCCGATACGGCAGTTTGCAGAATTTGCAGAGCCATCGTGTCATTTGCCACAGCTTCTTCTCTGAGCGATATTGCTCTTGCTGTCTCAGGAGTTTCATTTACTCGTGCTGGTGGGGCTCCCATGCCTTCTGCAACCACAGACCATAACTTCCTGGTCTTGAGAATGGTTGTCATTTTAATGCTCCAGAAGTTGTATTTCTCCCCATCGAATATGGGGATCACTTGATTTTGATTCTGCATCGTTTCGTATCTCCAATAATTTGTATGCCAAAAAAATCTCTAGTCTCCTTTTCTCTTACTAGTGACTTTTTTCGTTGTCCTCTCAACCGTAAAGCTCTGATACCATGTTTAGTTTTTACCAACCGCTTGTGTTACACAACAATCGCAGTGTGTTACACACGAATACGAAAGAAGAAATAAGATAGAAATTTTCCAGAAAGTTTTGATTAAATAAACTTGTCTGAAATTACTTAGATATTATTGAGATTCTGTGTGTTTTGTCTACACCAAATGATTGACCTTTATATAGAGATCGAATCATTGTAATGTAAAAGACACAACTCTTCATTCAAAAAGACACAATATGAAGAGTTGCAACTTTCTGTGTAAATAACTAACTTATGTTAATGTACTAAGGAGAGATTAGATTATTATAGTTTAACAGTTGCGAGAATCCATCTTCTTGGATTAGTGCTGGAATAACTTGGCACGTTGTGTTGTTCTTGGGGTGTATCCTGCTTCACAAACTCTTCATAGATCTCTGTTTTGAAACTCTCTCATATATGAGCTGGTTCATTGTAATGAAATCGAATATCTTCTTCTTTTCCCACCACTAATAAGCTGGTGTTCACATTCACTCTCATTGGAATAGTCATCTCAGCTACTGGTTCTTCGTAAAAACTTTCTACTGATTCAGCCTCATGATCCTAAAGTTCTTCTTCAGCATGTTCAACATCTCCTAGACTGGTCTGTGACTCGGTTTCTTCACATAATGACTTGCCTTCATGGTAAGATTTGGCCTGATTCTTCTCTTTGAAGTCCTCACGTTCTGGTTCATCTTCTCCATATGGTTCACCACGTTCTAGTTCACTCTCATAATCTCCTCGGTCCGTTTCTTCATCTTCTGACCAAACATGTTGACATGTGTCTTCTTGGTTATCATCAGGTGTTTCTGGTTCAAGCTCTTCATCGTCTGATTCTACTCCAACATCAGAGATTAAATAGCCATCTCCTGGCCATGGTGATGATTCATAGTCAGCTCAATCAATGTATGAATCAGAAAGTTGAATCACTCAACAATTCAATCTGCAGATTTCAGTAGCACCAAGTGAATCGCTCACAAAGAACTAAAGAACAAACACAAACAATGCAACTTGGACTCTGAATGATTGGAACAATACTTTTACTACTTTCAATGATCAAGGGTTGTTTTACAATGAATAATGAAATGAGATTATACATGTGGTACATGATTTATAAAGACTAAAACAAGAAAGAAAAATCAAACAAATGAATAAACTAGCCGTTAGATGATTGATGATAAAATCCGGCCAGAAATGGAAATAGCCATTTTGCTTGGGTTTGGAGAACTTGGGCACGAAATTGTGTGACCTTGGCACGTCCAGGTTTATTTTATGTATACTTAGGAGCCTCTGGTTGATGTAGATATCCTTAAAGTTTCACCTAAGTGGAAAAGGAAAGAGCCATTTGGAGTTGATACCTTTTGGGTCTGAATATGGTAAGTCTTGAGGCTGAGTGATTGTCTGTGGTTTGGTGCACCTTGGAAAGCTTCTTCTGAGTATAAAATAAGTAGATAATGCTTCTAAGTCGTGGCCATACTAGAAAAGGAAGGTTTATGGTGTGAACTCTCCTTTGTTACCAAGTGTGTTCACTTCCTTTGGTGTGAATGCCCCCCAAATAAAAGTTTCAATGTGAATGGATCCGCCTATTTATCTGAATGCTGGTGCAAGGTATGAAGCCTCTGATAGATTGTAGATGAGAAACAAGAACTCCTGCTTTCCATAAATAATTCTGGAAGATCACAATATAACCGGATCTAGTACTTTCCTTTAATGGAACCGGTTTGACCCATTTAGCAAATGGATCATAACTTCCATGCCTCATTCATAGGGAACCTCAAAGCGACTCTATGTCATTATACTCGATCCATATCCTAATTCCATTCATCAATTTATCCTGATTTATTTGGATTTCTGGAACCTACCCGGCCGTGACAAAATAATATCCAAGTGGTCTTATATCCAAAAAGTTGCTGAGTAGAGCTGTGCAGCTTCATCTTTGGCTTAGTCTCATATCTTGGAATAAATTCTATCTTCTAATTTATTTATGAGATCTTTTAACCTCAGGAATGCCTTGTTCACACAAGAGCCTTTTCTTTTATTTACTTACTTCAAAAAGTCTCTTATGAGTTGTCTAACCTTGAGCTGGATCTTCCGAGCAAATTTCTTCTCTTTTCTAGGTCTTTGAGGATGTGTTTCTCGAAGATAATCTAGTGGGACTAAAAACCAATCAGAAGGATTGAGAACCAAATATATTTCGTCCCAATAGCCTCTCTTCCTAACCGAAACACTTATAGAACCCACCCGGTCGAGACAAAAGAACTAAAAAGGCAAGGTGGAGAGCTTATGAGGTAGGGTTACACACGTGAGAGCATCCTTGTGTCTTACCAGTTTTACTAGTGCCTAAGAAGGATGGAAGTTGGATGATGTGCATGGATTTCCAAGCCATCGATAACGTAACAGTGGACAAGGAGAAGGTTAAGACACTTTGGGAATGGGCAAGTCCAAAAATGGTTGGAGAAGTGAGGAGCATCCATTGCCCGGCCGGATTTTATAGGAGGTTTGTAAAAAACTTCAGTACTCTCCGGCTCCACTCACTGAAGTAGTCAAGAAGATTGTTGGATATGAATGGGAACAAGCACAAGAAGAGGCATTCTAAACTCTAAAACTGAAGTTAACTAATGCACATGTGCTTATGCTTGCGGGAGCCAAAATTCGCAAAATCAAAATTTATTATGTAAAAGCATAACTTTTCCGGAGAAGCAGATTTTCTGCTATAACCAACACAAACACAAAGACAAAAAAAAGGTGAATATGGTAAGGTTTCATAGAGGATTTTTATTTCTCACGACAAGAACGGTTTTGAACAGTTACATGAGAGATCGTACATAGATTTGTCAACTTTAAAGAACGACAGAACGAAGTAGAAAAATGTCAAAGTCTTAAGTTTGGTAGACTAGCCACCTCAGTTATAAGTTTTCTAATGCTAACAGATATATCTTAAGTAATTTATCTCCAGATCGTTTACTTGGAAATCCTGTGCATGTTTATATAGTCCATCAAGTCGGTTGCGCCTTGATTCTCTCAAATATTCGTGTTGATCTTCTTTCTATTTTCTCCTTTCTCTTTTTTTTCTAGCTCTTTCCATTTATCAACTTTTCATTTCATGATTATCATTTCTTCCTTGCCAAGAAAACAGCCTGACACCTTTTGCCTTATACCATTTTGTGGTTTAATTCTTCAATCTCGATATTCTGATCCAAGCTTTGGTTTTGTTTTCTTTGTACTCTTAGTTTTTATTAAAAGCATCATGCACGCTTCGTATTTTTCGAAAACATATCCCCTATATATTAATCCTGAAGCATTAGAACTTTTAAGTGTAGTCATGTGTCATCACCAGGATGATTCTCAGAATCCTTAGAAAAAAAGTTGGTCCATCTAATTATACATTATACTTTTATTAAATTAACATTCATATTGATTAGTAGTGCATAAAAGGATATTTTACATTCTTTCCTTAAATAAAAGCTACGGAATTACCTAATATGACTAACATATATGTGACAATTAATATTTTGAATAATAAAGATTTGATAATAAATTTTGTATTCTTCATCATTTTTTAATTTATATTATCAAAATATTAAAAATCATATTAACCATATAATAAAAAATATAAAAAAAAATTCTTACATGTTATATTATGATTTTTTTAAAACAACTATAAATTACTAAAACAGTAAAAGCATTACAATCAAAATTTTGTGAACAAATTTTTTTATTTTTTTGTTATAAGAAGATACAAATGATCATAATATCATATGAATATTAAGTAGCATTTAATATATATTCAAATTATATATATATATATACTTTAATATTGTTTAAATTAAACTATATATCATATAAGATACATATATGTTAATTATATACTTAGATGGATCATTACAACATATAAGTTAGTCTATCTAAATATATATTATACTTTTATTAAACTAATTATCAGATTAGTTATTCGTGTATAAAATAATAATTTTTATTCTTTCCTTAAATAAAAGCTACGAAATTACCTAATATGATTAACAAATATGTGACAGTTAGTGTTTTTGAATAATAAATATTTGATAACAATATATATATCTTTCATCATTTTTGTTCAATTTTATATTCTTGAAAGACATTTAAAAATCACATAAGTATATGATAAAAAATCTAGATTTTTTTCTAATTTGCTATATTTTGATTTTTTTTAATATAAATTACTAAGGCTGTTAAAAATCTACGATGAAATTTTTTTGATCAATTGTTTAAATTTTTTATTATAAAAAATATAAATGATTATAAAATCATGTAAATATGAAGTCTCATTTAATATATATATATATATACATTTATTTCAATATTGTTTAAATTAAAAATATATATCATATATAAAATACATAAACATGTTAATAAAAATAATATTCATATTAATAAAAATAATATTTTGTCACAACAAATATAAAAATGTTAATAAAATCATATGAGTATCAAGCCTCAATAAATAAATATTTATATTAAATATATTATATATCTATATCAATATCATTTGATTTTAATTATATACTATATAAAATAATAAATAGTTTCTTTTGTTTTTATCAACAAAAAGTTTTGTAAATAAAAAGAAAGATTATTTTTATTTATGTTCTTACTCAAATTTAATTGTATACGTAATAGATATTCGCTCCTAAATTATTCAATATATTTATTATTGCATAATATGTAAATTAATACAAAATAAATAATATTATCTACAAATAATTTGTATAGATAATTAATCTTCATTTTGCGCAAACATAGATCTCAAATGTTACTTGATCATATCATTTCAAAAATATGATTCTTCATATCAAAGTGAGATGGTGAATTATAACATTTCGAATGATATCATTGAAGCCCAATGTAAATTAAATAAGTTTTTTAAAAAAATATCCACAAACATCACCCTACTCATCACCATTATATTGACGATTCATAACTATACTTTTGGAGACTTATGACATCATGGTTGAACAATCAATATTAATATTCAATGATAATTTAGTATATTAATTTCACCCCGCGCATGCGCGCGGGTAATCATATAGTTAGGAGTATAAGAATAGCCTTTTTCAAGTCTACATTGCGAAACTCCGTAAAAGTCAGTTCTAATTCTCGTATGCGAGGACTGGAGAGAGAGAGAGAGAGAGAGAGAGAGAGAGAGGAGAGAGAGAGAGAGAGAGAGAGAGAGAGAGAGAGAGAGAGAGAGAGAGAGAGAGAGAGAGAGAGAGAGAGAGAGAGAGAGAGAGAGAGAGAGAGAGAGAGAGAGAGAGAGAGAGGACGTTTCATGGAGGCTTTAGGGGATCGTTTTGTATGAATTCCAAACAATTGTCAAGTTCTCTCATAAAACGTTGAATTTTGTAATTTTACGGAAGTTATTTTGTAAAACGTTGATTTCCATATTGTTTTACAGAATTTATTTTGTAAAACGTCGATTTTGTATTATCTTTTTTTTTTCTGAATAAAATGTTAAATTTGATTCAAAAGAAATATACCCTTTTACAGCTTTTGCTACTGTTTTATGACTTTTTCTTAAGACATATATTTAAAAACAGAGATTACGTGTTTACTGCTCCAATCCAAATTTTATACGCCGTTGCAAACTTCTTGGTCTGTAGAGTGTTCAGTGACATTATCCGGTTTTTACCAACCGGTCGATGTTTCTGAAAAGAACCTCTAAATGTGTCGAGCCTTCGCCATGCCTTCTAGCGTTCCTTTCTCTCCATATTGCATAAATGGTGGCCTAGAAGACGTAACGGGTGAGGAAGAGATGAACTCGATCATGCAATGGTTGGGGAAACGAAATGCACCATCTCGTTCCAGGTTGTTGTGTAATGGCTTCCTAACGGGTTACATGACAGCTTCTTCCAAACTTCCGAAGAGTAAGTGCATGAGAGAGAAAAGATGGTCACGTGTTTCCAGTCGTTGCTTGCACAAGACACAGCCTGCCATCAATATTGACGTTCCAAACCAGTCATCGTGAACTCCTGTGGATAAGCGGCTCGAGTAAAGCTAGCGAAGTACATAGTTGAAACTTTGGCGTTGCACTACTGAACCAGATGGCAATTATGCCATGAAACTTTCTCATGTGCTTGGTCCGATGTTATTCCACGTGTCTCTTGTACTAAAAGACGGCCTTGTAAGTGTCTTGCTTTCCCTTCCATAAAACCACTTCCTCTTTCCCCCCTCCGAGTTTAGCGACATGAGGTCTTGTTCGATTCTGATCAGTGTCTCAGTTCGATGGCTTCTTCTCCTCCGTTTGTCCAGGCTGTGAGTTATCCGTGTCCTGCTTTACAATCCCAAGATCCATTTGACCTCGTGGTCCAAGCACATCCATTAGGCAACCCATTGGCGCACCAAGGATCAAACCAAAAGGATGTCGACGCTCCATTTCTTATCTCAACCTTATATAACTGTCTTGCAATTCCCCTGAATTTCAATATTATCTATAAAGGTTATTTTGTATAAAGTATTTTATTTTATTTTATTTTACGGAAGTTTCTTTGAAAACATCGATAGAAACAACCTTGCTACGTTCTTTGCCAGAAGAAAGTGTTATTGGACGATTCTTTCTTACTAATAAACTCTTAGGTTCTTCTTAGAAAATGTCGTGTGTTGAAGTCAAAATCGAATCACGACAGAATCAATGCTAGAAAACTCCCAAGAAATATTTCTTATCTAAAAAGAAGTATAAAATCCAGGACAAAGCTTCTTGTAATTTAAAAGAAAGAAGTTATACGACAATTTCTCGGATAGGATGGTCTGATCCAAACAAACAAATTTTGCGGGTCAACAACGGTCATCTCGAAATCAACGTCTAAAATTGCATTTCTATACGAAATCTTTCCCGACGCAATCTCGACAGAGGTTCCCGAGCAAGGACTTGAGAGAAATGGAGCACGAGAAAGAAAAAAATAGTCCAACTCGCCGAACGAGCGAGTTGGACCGAGCACGCAGTCCAACTTGCCGAGCGGGCGAGTTGGACCAAACACGCAGTCCAACTCGCCAAACGGGCGAGTTGGAACGAACACGTAGTCCAACTCGCGAACGGGCGAGTTGGACCGAGCACGCAGTCTAACTTGCCGAACGGGCGAGTTGGACCAAGCAAGCAGTCCAACTCGCCCCCGAGGCGAGTTGGACCGAACATAAACTGGATCTTGTGCCTTCCGTTTACCTTGGCGGATCCACCCCTCGTTTTGTTTCGATCAGAGTTATCGTTGGGACTTTGAGATAAACCACGAGACTCATTTTCCTGAATGAAGTTCATGGTTATCGTATAAACGACAATGGTTAAATTAACACCATATTTGGTCTAAACTATCTGAGAAGTGTGAATTTTCTCGTTAAATCGGCGTCGTATCATTAAATGTTCTTTCGAAGAAATCTTGAAAACATTTAAGCTCGAAATACGGCCCAAAGAGGCCTAGAACGCGGCTAAAGACCCACCTGCGATTTCATACGAAATTAAGCCCAACAATGTTATGGACGGTGTATCTTTACTCGCAGAAGAAGATATATCTCGCGAAATCAGAAGATAAATGTCAAGTTTCCAAGATAATGATGAAGATCGAGATAAAAAGGAATATTTCCGCGAAACGTAAACTCGACCTAGCAGCAAAAAAAGGAAAGGGGAACCGACCCAGAAGGCATATATAAGGGAGCTAAGCAAAAGGTGCAGGGGTTCGAAGATTTAAAACCTAGAGAAGCTCTGTTAGCTTATAAGAACATAGAACTTAGGTGGCTAGAACGACAAAGTTATACTCACATGTTTCTCCATCTTTGTTCGACGATTCTGGTCTCCATAGACTCTACAACTCATTTCACTTAGAAACCCTAAGCTTTATTCTCGACAAGCTTTTCTATGCCTGGCACTCGATTACCAGAGGAACTTGCTCCGGCAGTTCGATCTCTTGGTCCACTCTTTTAAAAAACTACGTCCAACTTGATCCTCAAAAGGGGTACATAGGCAGACTTTCTTAAGGTTCAGTCCCAAATCCTTCAAACCTTTTTCGTCTTTTTTGTCTATTGCTAAGCGAGTTGCAGCCACATAGGTTTCTCTCGACATAGGTGGTAGAGCTAGCAAACTTAGACTCATTTTACTGCTCGTATTATATGAATTCCTTTGTGATCCCGTTTCCAGACTAGCTTCATGTACACAAATTCGAAATAAAGATCTATTGTTTTCTAAATTTGTTTTCTTATCTTTTCATGTTTTCTAAGTTTACTCGATTACTTGTCGTTGGCTAACGCAGAGAATCTGGCACCTCAAGAAAAGTTAGGGTTTCTTGACTTTCCTTAATTTACGGAAATCGACGGTGTGAATTTTGGTTCCCACTTTTTGGCGCTAGAAGGAGGGCGGTCAGATTACTCTAACTCATGCGCCACAAAATGCTTGATCGAAAACAATGTTTGTAAAATGTTTTAGATAATCTTAGTTTGATGATAGTTTACAGAGATTATAAAGAATACTTAACAAAGGAACAAGGCTAATATGTAATCATTGATTAAGAGTCTAAGAGAGGGCTTATGAACGTTTGATTTATCATTAAGATGAGATTACAAATATATAGAGTAGAGGTTACAAGGGTTTTCAGAACCAAAGAATGGAACATGTGGTCTAGGAGAAGGGGTGGAGCGGCATATTTTGAACCATAGGCAAGGAGAGCCATTCAAGTGGCATCTAGCATCTTTGACCAGATGCTGGTTACTTTTCCAGTTGTTCCAGCCTGTCAAGGCCTATCCTCTCTTCCTTTCCAACGGATGGATCAAGGGTAAATACCCAAGGTAAGTGAATGGTAACTTCTTCCTTTACTCGGATGGCCTTTTACCATTTGGCCATCCCAACCATTCTTCTCCATTCTTCAACCCTCAACTCAAATATGAACCTCAACTTAACACTCCCACCTCAAAGCTTGACCATATGGAACAAGTCAAGCTTGGAATGCTATGAGATCTTCCTCATTAAAAAACCTCATCAAAGAAAACCCATTGGGATAAACCTGATGAGGGAAAAAGAGTAAAGACCCCATAGCGAGGGGATTAGCTAAGCTTAGTAAGATCAATGAGTCCCAACCGGATGTGGATGGACTCCATTGTTTTCTGTCTTGCAGCCTTAGTAAACACATCAGCTAGCTGATCTCACTTCTAATGTAGCATGGCAGTGTGACTCCTTGTACAATCATCTGCCTTACCTTATGGCAATCAACCTCAATATGTTTAGTCCTCTCATGGAACACGAGTTGGAAGCAATGTGTATGGCAGATTGGTTGTCACAATGCATTACCATATGTGTGGCTTGATCAATCTCCAAGTGCTTCAGTATTCCCTTGATCCAAACCAACTCGTTTGTCAAACTTCAACATTGCTCTATATTCGGCTCTGCACTAGAACATGAGACCACCTTCTGCTTCTTGCTCTTCCATGTAACCAGGTTTCCACCAATGAAGGTACAATAGCCATAGTAGATTTCTATCAGCTCTATCACCAGCCCAATCCGCATCACAGTAACCAACAACTTCAGTGTTCCCATTGCACCCCATCCAGATTCTTGATTTGGTGATCCATTTAGATACATCAAGATTCTTTCCACCATGCGCCAATGGTGCTCCTTTGGGAGTTGCATATGTTGGCTCACCTGATTCACAGCAAAACATATATCAGGTGTGTAATAGTTAAGTATATTAACTTACCAACAAGCTTCCTATAGAGCTTAGGGTCATGGAATAGCTTGCTATCTTCAATCTCCCCCTCACGTGGGACCTTGTATCCATCTTCCAAGGGACTCTTGGCTGTCTTTCCTCCATCTTTCCCTGCATCTTTCAAAGATCAAGTGTATACTTTCTTTGGGACATGAACAAACCTTCCTTGGATCTACATATCTCAATTCCAAGGAAGTATTTCATCTCTCCCAAGTCTTTAATTTCAAATACTGACTTTAGAAACTCCTTGGTCGAGTTGATACCATTTTGATCACTTCCAGTGATAATAATATCATCAACATACACAAGGAGGACAACAATACCTGAGGGAGTTGTGAGAGTGAAGAGGGTGTGATCGAGTTCAGATTTCCTAAACCCTTACCATTCAAAGTTGTGCTTAACTTATTATACCAAGCTCTTGGTGACTGTTTAAGACCATAGATAGCCTTCTTTAGTCTCAACACATTTCCCTTCTTGACCAAGTTCTCCAAACCAGGTTGAGGATACATGTATAACTTCATCTTCAAGTTCTCCTTGCAAGAAGGCATTCTTCACATCCATCTGCCAAAGACCCCATTCCAGGTTCACTGCCAAGGACAACACTATTCTGATTGTGTGGAGTTTAGCCACTGGTGCAAAAGTATCAATGTAGTCTTCTCCATACGTTTGGGTGAACCCTCTTGCCACCACTCTTGTTTTCCTCCTATCAACCTTCCCATTTGCAAGATATTTGATTGTGAACATTATCTACTTGACACACCTTTTTTCCTCTTGGTAATTCACTCTCATACCAAGTGTCATTCTTGATCATAGCATTGGCTTCATCCCTACTGATTCTCTCCATGCCTTATCCATCATAGCTTCTTCATATGATCTAGGAATGTTATTTTCATGTAGAACTGGTCATGAATGCACAATGCTCTTCAAGGTACTTAGCAAATGAACACACAACTTGAGAGGGATGCTCCACAGCTTGTGCATTGTAGTAAGTCCTTGTACCAAATGAGCTTGGCGGTTCCTTCCTCAACCTTGCACTTCTTCTCAAACCAGGTTGCTCCACTTCTTGTCCCTGATCATCCACTGTTCAACAACCCCATCTTTCCTTAGTAGAGTACCTCATGTGGGAAGAATCCATTTTCGTTGGTCCATATGGTTCACCCAGGCCTTTGGTCGATCTGGTCTACTCGGCTTCTTGGTCGATCTGGTCACCCGACTCTCATTGGTCGTTCTCGGTTCACCCGGTCTCATCTAGATTTTTTTCTTTTCCCCCAAATCATTTCCAGCCTCTTCCTCAACTTCTTCTTATTTTTCTTCACCTTCACCTTGATCATGAAAGTCCACCTGACTAGGTCTACGTTCATCATTCCCCCCTCTCATGGTCGAGTGGGTGATTGTTGTGCACCCTTCCGTCTTGGAGGTTTATCCTTTTGGTCTTCAGTAAAACCAATACCAAGTCCTTCTAGGATCAGTCTGAGATTAGATGCTCTATTGATTCTTGAGATAACTCCTCCAAGCCTGTCCACTTTTTTCTTCATAGTAGCCTTTTGTTTCCACAAAACTTCACCTCTCTTGATACTAACACCCTTCTACTCACTGGATCATAGCATTTATACCCCTTCTGCGTAATTGAATACCCAATAAACATAGCCTTGACACTCTTGGCTTCAAGCTTTTCCGTAGTTCACCAGGAACTAGCACAAAGCAAAGGCACCCAAACACCCGGAGATAATCCAATGGAGGTTTGTATTTGTTCAAAACCTCAAATGGGGACTGGTCTTGAAGAACCTTGGTAGGGATGCGGTTGATCAAGTAGCATGCAGATGCCACTGCATCACTCCAGAACTGTTTGGGGACACTTGGAGTGAAAATCATCGACCGTGCCACCTCCATAAGGTGCCGATTCTTCCTCTCGGCCACACCATTTTTTTGAGGAGTGTAAGGGAAACTTGTTTGATGTAGGATTCCATGTTGAGCAAGGTGTTGCTTGAAAGCATGACTTGTATACTCCCCACCATTATCTGATCTAAAATTTTAAGCTTGGCATTGTAATGGTTAGTCACATAAGTTTGAAAATTTTTAAATGCTTCAAGAACCCTATCCTTAGATGGCATCAAAGTTATCCAGGTGTATTTAGATTTTTCATCAATGAATGTCACAAAGTACTTATGATTATCCCTAGACAAGCAAGGAGCAGTCCACACATCCGAATGAACTAGATCAAAGCATTTATCATAAGTAGTACTAGAAGTTGGAAAAACAGTCTTACAATGCTTGCCTAAAATGCAAGCTTCACACTCATTATTTTTAAAAACAACACCTGGAAACATCAAGTTCAAAGCTCTAACATGAGGATGACCTAGTCTAGCATGCCACAAGGCATCTTTATTCAACATAGAAGCAGAAGTAAATGAGCAAATATAATCAGGAACATGAGTAAGATCTTCTAGAATATATAAGTCTCCCTTGGTTACTCCCTTCCCAATTAGTCTCTTGCTCTCAATATCCTGAAACTTCACATCATTAGGGCTAAAGATCACATTGCATTGTAAATCAGTAGTACACTTCTTCACGGATAGCAAATTTGAAGTGAAGTTAGGCATATAGAAGGCCCTAGATTCTTTATCAAACAATTTCAGATTGCCTATTTCCTTAATTGGACCTTCTCACCATTAGCTATCATTACATGACCATGAGCAGGTTCAATATCTTTAATAAGTCTAGTATCACTAATAATGTGATGGGATGCACCAGAGTCAATTATCAAAGGTTTAGACATATTGCAAGCATTATATGAATGGCAACTTCTAGCTGGTTCATATGCAATCTTAGACTGACCTAGATGATTATTTGGGTCATTCTTAGTCCTAGAGTGATCAATATTACCAGGTCCCAATCAAGGATGCATCAAAAGAATACCCAAGGGTGTTACCATTGTCCTTGAAGATCTTGATTAGAGCATCAATGTCTGATCTCCTAATCAAATCGTTTTCATTGAACCTCTGGTTACTTGGTTGAGTGTTTTGAGTTGACATGGCCACCATCTCTCGCCCATCTCCTTCATTGATCCGCTTTGAGGTACCCGCAGCACTTGTCCCAGCAACACTTGTCCCATGTTGCTCACTGGTTCCATAGGAGAAGGTGAGCTCTTGCATCCTTGTCCTTCATGAACTTAGCCGGCTTCAAGTGTGGGTGTAATATCCAGCACTGACTCTTCTTGTGTCCATGCCTCTTACAATGATCACATGTCCCATTGAACTTCCTTTCTTCAAACCGGTTGTGCATGACTCTGTTTGCTTGAGGAACTTCAACTTGATTGGCTAGAGAGAGTTCTCCTTTACCTCCAAAGAGTCCAAGAGACCCTTGCTCCTTCTGAATTTGAGCGCATACATCCTCTAGATCAGGAAGCTTCCCGGCCCTCAGAATATGCTTGATCAGGTCATTGTAAGTAGGATTTAAGGTAAGCAAGAGGCCAAAGACCTTGTCTTGCTCTCTCCTCTCATTTAGCTCATCTTGGTCAGTAGTGTTGGCCTCAACATCTCCAGCTCCGACCACAAAGCCCTAAACTTTCCCAAGTGTCTTGTAAACTCCATGTCCTCTTGAACCAGATTGTTGATTGCCCTCTTCACCTCAAACACCCTACTCAGGTTTGAGATGTTCCCATACACCTTCTTGAGTGTATCCCAAAGATCCTTTGCCTTTTCACAGTAACTATATGCCTCCAAGATTGAGGGATCCAACGAGCTTTGGAGAATGGACATAACCAGCATGTCTTCTTGCACCCACTTGTCCTCCTCGCTTGTGGTATCCTCCTCATCATTTTCATCCTCAGTAATGAGCTTTGGAGCTTCACCAGACGTGATATGTCCCCACAAACCCTTACTCCCCACAACAGTCTTTACCAACCGAGACCATAAGAGGTAGTTTCCTCCCTTGAGTGTAACTGGAACCACAACCTTGTTGTTTTCCATCTTGATTGACTTGAAAGAAGGATGAGATCCAAAAGTCTTGAGTCTTCGTGTGAATCAAACCCAGATTATGAGTAACCTGGCTCTGATACCATAAAATGTTTTAGATAATCTTTAGGTTGATGATAGTTTAGAGAGATTAGAAAGAATACTTAACAAAGGAACAAGGCTAATATGTAATCATGATTAAGAGTCTAAGAGAGGATAATGAAATGTCTGATTTATTCATTAAATGAGATTACAAATATATAGAGTAGAGGTTACAAGGGTTTTCAGAACCAAAGAATGGAACATGTGGTCTAGGAGAAGGGGTGGAGGCGCATTTTTGAACCATAGGCAAGGAGAGCCATTCAAGTGGCATCTAGCATCTTTGACCAGATGCTGGTTACTTTCCAGCTGTTCCAGCCTGTCAAGGCCTATCCTCTCTTCCTTTCCAACGGATGGATCAAGGGTAAATACCCAAGGTAAGGGCATGGTAACTTCTTCCTTTACCGTGGATGGCCTTTTTACCATTTGGCCGTCCCAACCATTCTTCTCCCATTCTTCAATCCCTCAACTCAAATATGAACCTCAACTTAACAGTCTGGAAATACGAAAGAGAATAACGCCAGCTCGCAACAACGCTGGTAAAAAAACTCCAGCAGTGATTACTCCCATTGCCAACGATTATGCAAACCGCCGCAGCGCTTGAGAAAACGAAAACCTAGTCGCGACTTTTTGCCACAGACAGAGTACCGAAACAAGCTCACAATTTCTCTCACTAAACAAAAAGGCAACGATAAAAATACATCTAACCCCGTAATGTTCGTCTCATTACCGAGTTGGAAAATATCAGTGCATAAGGGTTCGACCAAAAGACCTTTTTCAAAAACTTTTCGTAAAAGTAAACTTGCTCTCCCAGAAATTGTGGATAAACCCTAGATTACTCACGCTGAAAGGAAGAACAGCAAATCGGGCGCACAACCCCCACTGTTGTACTTCTTCCGAACAATTTTCGAAGAAAAGAAGTTGATCTCTATTGAATCACTCGAAACCTAAAACGGCTGGACGAAAACTTAAACTAAGCAAAACGAGAGATTGTATCCCTCACTGCTAAATTGTTTTCTGAAACCTAAGATTTCGTAAAAAGTCAAGCTTTGATTCTACACTTACTTCAGAAAAACTACTAAAAATCCCCTCGGATCGATCCCTGCAGAAACGAGAAAAATATCCGATTAATTCGACTCCCGAGAACTAAGCCTCATCAGAGCCAAAGTTTCAGAGGCTAAAACGTGAGTTTTCCAAAAAAAAACGGCTCTCGTACAGCCAAACACGAAAAAACGCATACATAACGACTTTCGTAAAATTGAACTCAACAACATTTTACGAAAAAAATTTCGTAAGACTAAACTCATTACATTTTGGCGGAATAACTTTCGTAAAATTAAAGTTGAACAAAATTTTCTGAAACAGATTTCGTAAATCAAACTTGACAATATTTTATGGTACATCGTTTGCAAACTGAAACGAGTTAGCATTTTATGATACAACTTTCCGTAGAAAAAAATTGAAAACATTTATGAAAATACCGCACTAGCATACCCTCAAAACTCGAGTCGCGATCAGTCCAACTCGCCGAGCGGGCAAGTTGGACCGAACGAGCCATCCAACTCCCCCGTTCGGTGAGTTGGACCGAATGAGCCGTGAAACTTGCCCGTTAGGCGAGTTAGACCAAACGAACCGTCCAACTCACCCGTTCGGCGATTTGGAACAAACGAGCCGTTCAACTCGCCGAACGGGCCGAGTTGGACCAAACAAGCAGTCCTTTCACCTTTGCCGTTCTCCTTTGAATCCCTAATAAAACCGCTTTTTGTTTCATCTTAATCGGAGTTTCTGTTCCGATTTTACGATTAAAACAAGTCAGACACACACCGTTCAACTCTACCCGATGGTGAGTTGGATGTATTCCTCCAACTCGCCTCATGGTGGGTTGCGAAATCCATGATGAGCTTCTATTTTGTTTTCTCTTTTGAATCTAGATCAAAACCCTTTTCGTTTCATCTCAATCGGAGTTTCCATTGAGATTTTACGACAAAAACAAGTAAGACTCTCCTAAACTCCTTGGCTTGCTCCTACTCGACCTCTTTTGGGGCATCCTACTCTCCCTCTTGGGAATCATACTTCGCCCTATTGGACATCCTACTCGCCTTACCTCATCTTTTCGTTTTTCATTGAATCTTGATCGAAACGTCTTCTTGTTTCGTGTCGATTGGAGTTACCGTTGGAACTTTACGATAAAAACCGTAAAGGACTTGTTTTCTCGTATGAATTCAGATTGATCTTATAAAACAACAACGGTTAACTTAACACCTAGTCCGCCTCAACATACGATTAATTTGAACCTTCCTATATATATTGACGTCGTATCAAGGTACTCTTTCGAGAAATTGTAAAAACGCTTAAGTCAAAAAACAGCCCGAAAAGGTCTAAAACACGACTAAAAGCACACTTACGATTTTAGAAAAAATCGAGCCCAATGATATTATGATGGTCTATCTATTATTTTCAGGAGAAGATAAAATTCAAGTTCGGAAAATAAATGTTAAGTTTTAAAGGCTAACACCAGTATAAAAAATGGATCGACAAACCAAAACCTCAAGAAAGGTTTAAGCTTAAAACGCGTCCATGAATAACTAATATGTTTACCATTGCATATAGACACGAGAAATAGGAATGGGATATGAGCAAGCAAAACAGAGAAGAGGTTAACCCAAAACTTCGAGAAAAATAAGGTATGGGCCGACTTGGAAGTTTTTGAAATCAGACTAGGAATTTTCGTAGGAAGGTACTTAAGAAATAAAAACACTTCAGAGATCCGCCATAAAAGGAACTTAGGATCTAGGAGAATAGTCTAGCGAGCTAAGTCTTAGGTATTTTTCCTGTTCTCGATTATTGTTCAGTGACTGTTCAGGCATATCTTGCAAACCGATCTAACACTCTCAGAAAACCGAGAAACTATCGCCACGCATACTCAGCTCGCTTCCTAAATAAAGAAAGAACTAGAAACACCAACGTCGTCTTTAAACCGAATTGTTCCTAGCAATTTTCTTAAAATCGACATATTCCTAGTCGTCAACCCAAAATTCACCAAGTCACAATCCTAGCGTCGTCTTTTAACCGGCTTGGATTGTCGATCATCCCAATCTTCGAAAGAAAAAACGTACACAACCCTTAAAAATATCGGTTCAGCCATTTTTTCGTAAAAAAGGAGGGAGTGGGTACGTATACTATACTCGTATACACCCATACTTCAAAAAACAAAAAAATTTGTCTCGGCATCAAAATAACGCTTTCGACCAAGCAAACTGACGTGTGTGTGTTTTTATGTTCTAATAGGGTATAAATATCCTAAAAAAAAAGCAGTCAAATTAACCCTTAATCCTAACACAGAAAATATTACTCTTATCAAGAGAGATCAGATGTACTACTTAGGGATCAATCCACAGAGAACAATGGCACACAATAGATTTCTTATTTCTAAAGACTAAGCTATGTAATTATATATATATATTGGTAGCAAGTAATCACGTCAAGGAAATATTCCTTATTAGAAGTTATATTTGCAATATGGAAATATGCTAATAATGCAAATATGTAAATATGCAAATATGGAAATATGCTAATCAATTGACTAGATGCAAATGTAAATATGCTAGATCTAGGGTTTAGGCAAGTGGATTATAGTAGATAGAAGTTAAAGGTATTTAATCATGGAACTCGAAATCTAATGTAAAAGACACCAGCTCTCGCATGCGCGTCTAATCTATTGACTAAGTCCAATGTCTCAGCTCTCGCTTGTTGACACGGAATGACCATCGATCGATGGCAATGATTCTGCGTCGATCGATGGTTTCTTGAGTCAAGCTTTACGACCTAGTTCGATAAGTTCACTAGATTAGCTAAATCAACTCTCGTTTGTTTCTAGCAACCTAGCTCAACAGAATAAATTCCGGTAGTAGACCATGCTCTCGCTTGCGCCTAACTATCCTATTATCAGGGTTCTAGTTAGCTACTCTAGAACACAAGCAATAAACACAATTCTATTAATAGATCTAATAATGACCCTAACAATTCTATTGTTTGGCTAATCCATCAGTACCATTAATAAACCCTAAATCTAGTTGGTAACTACTCAGACATAATTAAAGTAAGAATAATAATCTGAATAAATGCATAGATAAAATACTAGGGTTTCAATACAAATCTCCCTAAGGAGTTATGAATCTTCTCCCTAAATAAATCCTAGAACTATGGTGAGGTGGTGCACACTTAGCCCTCTCACTCACACACTTTTGGCACTTTGCACCAAACACTCACCAAACCAAGCACACACTTTTTTGGTGCAATACATAAAGTATAAATATAAAACCCTAAAATCTAGGTCAAAACTCGTCCAAGGGTAATCTTGTAATCTTGTGTCATGTCTCTAACTTGGGCTTGAAAGTCGGCTGTCTGCGAATTGGACATCGATCGATGGCAGATGTGCAACATCGATCGATCTTGGTCATGTAACATCGGTCGACGCCAAAGTTATGTCGTCGATCGATGGTAATCTTGTACTTCGACTCTCCCAATGATCAGCTACAGATTATTCTCCTCTAAATGCTCCAAAAGCTCCAAGTATCTCCATATATCTCCAAAACGTACCTGGACCTGTAAAGACCTCAAAACATAGCCTAGACACACATACAAACCCTAAATAGAGCCTATAACATGGTCTAAAACTGGTAATAAATAGGCTATATCAACTCCCCCAGACTTAACTTTTTGCTTGTCCTCAAGCAAACAAGCATGTGGAAAGATGTTTTGAAAAGCGAAGACTCCCATATTGTCTAAGTATAACTGTCACCTTACTTTATTGCAACCACATCCTATCAAGTCAATCACAGAGAAACTTTATATACCCTATCCTAGTATAGCAACCAAATCCATTCTACCAACAACTTAGCGAATACTAGTCTGACTCGCCCCTCTACTGATTTCATTTCTTTGCATAAAATAAAAGTGCAGGCTTTACCTTGGGAAGTATCGATCAAGGGACACATGGACTCTTACCTCTGCAAGTATCTGAACACACATGTAGCCTTCTCTGATTCCTTTCCTCTCTCTCTTCTCACTTCTTCTCAGTCAATGTCTCCCTTGTTTTGAGGGTATCATTTTTTTTTTTAATTGACTGAGATATTTGGATAGGCTTCCATGAATCAAGCCCTAATGGTTTTTGCCACCAGATCTTGTTCACTTCTTTTTGACCTTTATCTCTTTCTAGGATCATATGAATCAAGCTTTAATGGTTGTAGCCACCAAATCCTGTTCGACTCCTTTTTTAATCTGAAGGGGAGAGAGAGGGAATCAGAAGCACACAGACTTTTACCTTCCAGACTTGCAGAAGGAATCCGATCCAATGTATACCAAATCCCAAAGCAAGCAAATAATGTCAGGATTAGTGTTGGAAATCAGCTTCGGTTCCTCCAAACTTTCTAAGCAAGTGTGATATAGTGGCAGGATGATCCACTTTGGTATCTCTAGTAATCTCTGCAAACAACCTTCTAAGAATGGTGCTTATAGCATGGTTAGTCAATAATAAATCTTGATCATAGTCCTCTTCTTGACTCAATAAAACTTTTTGAAAAACTTATATAGATATAAATAACACTCAAAAACAATCAAATAACATTAGTGAACCTCCCCCAGACTTAAATTGCATTGTCCGGAGTGTAATCCGTCTTGGATTGGTTAGAGAAAATTAAATCATAAGTTATTAGCTTAAGTATAAACTTGATACCTCTCTCTGTAAGAGAACGTCGATCGACAGTCGGTTACGGGTGTCGATCGTTGCTAAACCTGTAAGTTCCTACTACTTATAAAACCTAAATAGAACACAATATCGGTAATACCTCCCCAGACTTAAACAACACTATTACCAGTGTTATACAGTCTGAGATTGGGGAAGAAATAAATCATAAGGACCAAATTTAACAAGGAAAAACGATATACCGGCTCGTTGATGGTGACCGTCGATCGACACAGTAACGTGCCTATCGATCAATGTGTTGCTTACTCCGTCGATCGGCTGTGATCAAGTGTCGGTCGATGCTCTAGGAAAACTATCTTCCTCAGATTTTTTTTTTTTGAAATCTGAATAAATAAAAACGAAAATTAGTAATACATGAAGAATAAAAATAATTAAAACTTACTAAACAATGGGTTGCCTCCCACTCAGCGCTTGGTTATAGTCTTAAGCTCGACGTTGTGAATGCTCTGACTAGAAAGGAGGTTGATCAACACTTGGAAAACAAGTGGCTACATCTTCTTTGCTCTTCTGAAACCATGTACCAATGAAGTTTCTGATTGCTTCATCTCCTCTGGTTTTCTCGTTCTTTATGATCTCCTTAGTAACCTCCAGTGAATGCATTCTTCTTTGTAGATTTTAAATACCGCGCTGGAGCATTCTAAGTCTGGCAGCTGTAATGTCTGATATCTCCTCCAATTGCTGAGAAATATCTTCTTTCATCAGGCTCTGAGAAAAAGCAATTTCATCGAACCTATCTTCTAAGTGGTGTTCTGCTGCGGACTTCTCTCTGTCGAACTCAGTATCGATCGATGGCAAGGTGGTGCCGTCGATCGATGTCAGTCTATCTGGTCTACTCGCATGCTGTCTCCGAACAGTATCCATCTCTTGCTTCATGTCATCCATGCGTGTAGTCAAATTGGTAAGGCATCTATCAATAGGATAGTAGACATCATCAAGCCTCATGTAGAAATCATCCAGTGACATCTCTTGAGCTTTGTAGATCTCATGCACAATATCATCAATCTCTGCTCTGCTGTATGTTTCGTGCTTCTGTTCCTCGTTGTCGATCGATGCTGGTACTTGTGCGTCGATCGATGGCTGTTGCTGTTGTCCAAAGAAATTTCCTGATCGTTCAGCCATTAGAAGTGCGTCTGCTACATCTTTCTTAGGTAGAGTTAGAATTCTCCCATAAAGACCTCGTGCACGTCCTTCTACATCTCTGAAAATTCCAAACTCATCGGGTCTAAGATAACCAGCTTCTGTTTCTTCTGGTCCAAGTGAAGGGTCTGGTTTACGTTTGATGTCGTTTGATGGCCAAGATAGGCCGGTTATTGATGCTGGATTGCCTACTCTCGCGTCCATTACCCAGCCAGCTTCATCCTCATCGTGATCTGAATCATATTCTTCGTAGGCTTCACCGTATCCTTGGCATGCCCAATTGGTGTCGATCGATGGTCTATGGTTACCATCGATCGATGCTCGGTAATCAGATCGGTGCCCAAAAAGGTTTCCAGCTCCATTGGCCATTGCAAGTATATCTGCTACATCCTCCTTCGTGACGTTTAGAATTCTGCCATCCATAGCTCTTGCGTGACCATCTGGATCTCTCATAATACCGAACTCGTCTGGTTGTAGATAACCAGCTTCTCTGTCGTGTTCTTCTGCTGAATCAGGTTCGGTTTCTGCTTCGTGCTCAGTATCGATCGATGGCGTATGGTTGCCGTCGATCGATGTCGATTTCCCTGGTTCATGGGAAACATGAAAAACTCCAGCCTCTTCCATAGAAAGCCCTCGTACTCGATCATCTCTTCTTCTCTGTAATTTTCATCGTATTCGAGGTGGGCTAGGTTGTAATCGTGATCAGCATGGTGGGTGTGGATCGGTTCTGGGTTATGGGTGTCGATCGATGTTGAAAGGTGGGTGTCGATCGATTGTTGATCTGCAGGAATATCGATCGATGCTAGGGGCTGGGTGTCGATCGATGTTCCATCTACTGATTCCTCATTGTACTCGTAATCGCAGAAACATGTGGCCACAAGCTCAGCATCGTTACATAATTTGATCAGGGTAACCTTGTTCTTATTTTTAACAGGTTCATAAAAGATATTTTTATCAATTAGAGATGAATACAACCTGTTTAACTGCATGTCGCATATGGCTCCCACAGTAGCCATGAATGCTCTCCCAAGTAGTAGCGAAGAGTTCCAATCTATCCTGATGTCCATCACATGAAATTCTACTGGGACTAGGGTGTTGTTGATCTGTACTGGAACATCTTTTCACCATCCCTCCTGAGTTTAGTTTTGAGCAGTCCACAAACGTGAACGAATCGTTGGAGGGTTCCACTCTTAGGTTCAGCTCCTCTGCCATAGACTTTGACATAATGTTCACTGAAGATCCAGTGTCGCAGAGGGCGTTAGGGTATTTGTTTCCTTTGATGAAGCATGGAACCACAAACTTCCCAGGATCACTTTTCTTTTTCAAACAGGTTCTCTGCTTCATCTTCTCTCTGAGGTGATTGA
Source organism: Moricandia arvensis (assembly GCA_905132765.1). Classification (NCBI taxonomy): domain Eukaryota; kingdom Viridiplantae; phylum Streptophyta; class Magnoliopsida; order Brassicales; family Brassicaceae; genus Moricandia; species Moricandia arvensis. Next base: position 55,235 of record CAJHQP010003582.1, read on the forward strand.
ACATGATTTCTATGTCATCATCTGTTTCCCTTGTTTCCCTGAAAAACATCCACAATCTGTGAGTATAATAAGCTTCATCAAAAGATATATCTAAAGGAATTTTAAAAACTCTTCTAGCAAAGCCATCCATCTCCTTTTCATTGGCTTCTCTGCGTTGATGCTTTGGGATCTTTTGCCTCCTCTTTGAGTGTCCCTCATCTTCTCTGTCAAGATCCATGGATTCAGATGTGTCTGTATTCTGGTCTGAAATTGTTGCTGTTGGACGCACAATCAGACTTGCGTCGAGGTTGGGTAATCGAACTGGATTTCTACACTGTCGATCGCCGCCGGACATGTATTGTCGACCGATGCCTTCGTCTTTATGTCGATCGATGTCATGGGTAAGGTGTCGATCATGTTAGTCGATTCAACACGAGGCTACCGATTCTGTAGGTTTCACCCGTCGATCGATGCTCGTTGTCTTTGCGTCGATCGATGCGGACGGGAATTGCCGAGTGATATGGATTTTCCACACGGAATTTGCTGTCTTGGGGTCTCTCTTCCTGCCAGAAATCATCATCAATTAATGCATTGACGTGGTGCTTCTGCCCAGTCTCCATCTTTTCCTTAATCAGGCTCTCATGTCTTCTAATGGTCTCACTTGTTTGCATCACTTGATTCTCCAACTTCTTCACATGGGTGCTGAGGTTTTCGAACTTGGTGTTGAGGATTGAGGTACAGACCATCTATCTTTCCGTTGAAATCAACAGTCATCTTCTGCTGTCCTCTAAGATTCTATCAACCATTGCTTCAATCTTGCTTCCCTGAGTTTCCTGGAGGAGGATTTTTGGTAGTAGGAAGATCCATATGTCCTGTCGTTGTTGAAGGGCCTTCGCTGTGAACTCTGATTAAAGTTACTCCTTTGACCAGCACCATAGGAGTTCCTGCTGAAACCTGGATTTCCTTGTCTCTGGAAACCATTCCCATCGATGTAGTTCACATCCTCTTCTTCAATCTCATCTTCTCCAGACTCTATCGCTTCTACCTCTGCAAAAGTAACCTGTTTTCTGAGAAATTTCTGAACGCTATCCAGCTTTGCTTTTACCTCTTCGATCTGCTCCTTGCTTACTGCTGAAACTGATTTCTTTCTCTCAAAATCTGTATTCTTAGTACTGCTGCTAGATGCTAGATTCTCAATCAATCTTGTAGCTTCTTCAGGGCTCCTAGTGCTGAAATTTCCTTCACTAGCTGTGTCCAAAGCCATCTGATACTGCAATTCAATACCTCTGAAGAAAGTGCTAAGAAGCTGCACTTTGTTGAATCCGTGATGTGGACAGTCTCTCTGGTATGACTTGAATCTGATCCATGAGTTTCTGAAAGACTCTGAAGGTTCTTGTGAAAAAGTAGCAATTCTTGCTCCTCAGATCTTCTGCTCTCGCGTCATCAAAGAAGTTACGCAAGAAAGCGTTCTTAATGTCAGTCCAGGATGTCAGAGATCATGGTGGTAGCTGCTTAAGCCAATATGAAGCTTCTCCAGCAAGTGAGTACTTGAAGAGCTTGCAGAAAAGATAGTCCTCAGGGACTCCATTGGCTTTAATAGCAGTCACTAGATCCTCAAATCGCTCCAGATGATCCATAGGGTGTTCGTGTCGCAACCCATGGTAAGGTGTCTGCGGTACAAGTCCGAAGTAAGCGGGCTTGATCTCAAAATCGTTTCTCTGAAAAGCTGGAGGACGAATGGCGGATCTGTTGGCGTAGAACTGGTCTGGACGGTTGTAGTCAGCCAGCGTTCTCTGAGCAGCTTGGGCGTTAGCTTCAGGTTGAGCTATTGCAGCGTCTGCTTCTGCTTCTATATCAGGGATTATAGTCCCTTGATCGTCTATCTTTGACCTGCTGCATTACGCAGATGACCGTTGAGGTCATGCAAGTCTCCATTCTCATTCTGAACCACAATTATAGGTGCAACCATCTGAACCCGTCTACTGTCATCGATCGATGCAGATGAGGGTACTGTCGGTCGATGCTATTAGAATCAATATCGGTCGATGGTTGAGTTCTAATGCCGGTCGATGTTATCCATAAAGAAGTATTAGTCTATGCTGAGAGTATGCCGTCAATCGATGCTGAGAGTATGTCGTCGATCTATGCTTGTCGTCTTTCTTTGCGGATCGTGTGTTCAAGTTGTTGTGGGTCAGAGAATAGTAAGTCTTGTCCTTCGTTGCTCCTGGTACTCTTTTGCATGCACCTGAAAAACAAAGAAAAAGAAGTAACTTTGAAAGTAACAAACATAGACTAAATCCTAGAAAATAAATTTAATGGCAATCAATGTTTCCCCGGCAGCGGCGCCAAATTTGACATGGGTGTATTTTTTATGTTCTAATAGGGTATAAATATCCTAAACAAACAGCAGTCAAATTAACCCTTAATCTTAACACACAAAATAATACTCTTGTCAAGAGAGATCAGGTATAGTACTTAGGGATCGAATCCACAAAGAACAATGGCACACAATAGATTTCTTATTTCTAAAAATTAAGCTCGGTAACTATATATATACATATTGGTAGCAAGTAATCAGGTCAAAGAAATATTTTTTATTAGAAGGTATAGATGCAATATGGAAATATGCTAATAATGGAAATATGAAAATATGCTAATAAATTGACTAGATGCAAATGTAAATATGCTAGATCTAGGGTTTAGGAAAGTGGATTATAGTAGATAGTAGCTAAAGGTATTTAATCATGGAACTTGAAATCTAATGTAAAAGACAACAGCCTCGCATGCGCGTCTAATCTATTGACTAAGTCCAATGTCTCAGCTCTCGCTTGTTTACACAGAATGACCATCGATCGATGGCAATAATTTTGTGTTGATCGATGGTTTCTTGAGTCAAGCTTTAAAACCTAGTTCGATAAGTTCACTAGTTTAGCTAAATCAACTCTCGTTTGTTTCTAGCAACCTAGCTCAACAAAATAAATTCCGGTAGTAGACCATGCTCTCGCTTGCCTAACTATCCTATTATCAGGGTTCTAGTTAGCTACTCTAGAACACAAGCAATAAACACAATTCTATTAATATATCTAATAATGACCCTAACAATTCTATTGTTTGGCTAATCCATCAGTACCATTAATAAACCCTAAATCTAGTTGGTAACTACTCAGACATAATTAAAGTAAGAATAATAATCTGAATAAAATGCATAGATAAAATACTAGGGTTTCAATACAAATCTCCCTAAGGAGTTATGAATCTTCTCCCTAAATAAATCCTAGAACTATGGTGAGGTGGTGCACACTTAGCCCTCTCACTCACACACTTTTGGCACTTTGCACCAAACACTCACCAATACCAAGCACACCTTTTTCTGGTGCAATACATAAAGTATAAATATAAAACCCTAAATCTAGTCAAAACTCGTCCAAGGGTAATCTTGTAATCTTGTGTCATGTCTCTAACTTGGGCTTGAAAGTCGGATGTCTGCGAAGTGGACATCGATTGATGGCAGTTCTGCAACATCGATCGATCTTGGTCATGTAACATCGGTCGACGCCAAAGTTATGTCGTCGATCAATGTTAATCTTGTACTTCCACTCTCCCAATGATCAGCTACGGATTATTCTCCTCTAAATTCTTTAAAATTATCTCCATATATCTCCAAAACGTACCTTGACCTGTAAAGACCTCAAAACATAGCCTACACACACATGACAGACCCTAAATAGAGCCTATAACATGGTCTAAAACTAGTAATAAATAGGCTATATCACAAACTCTCGCAGCAGTAGCCAAAAAATCATTTAGGCAATGTGATGCCTCATAAAACCGATCAATCATTACTTTCGTATAACTATAACATTTTATACGAAAGAGCCAACGGGAAAACAAGATCGGTGTCATGAAAAAGACATCGCAATGAGGAAAAGAGAATGAGGAAAAGACATTCATCGTTGGCAAATATCACGAGTAATCTGCAAGAGACATTCTCAGGTTACTTCTATGCCATTCACTTCTCGTAAAACTTACGCGAAACATCCTTCGTATTGCCACACCAATTTATGTGAAAAAAAAAAATTGAAAACAAACGTAGCAAGTTTTACGGAGAAATGTTTTTGACAATTTGCGTATAGTTAAAAATAAAGTCATATGACTCGTCTCTCAACGAAAAAACTAAACTTTATCTCTTTGCACTACGATCTTACAGATCTCATTCTTTAGCCATGCGGCTTGTTGGCTTCTGCCTCCCATCTCCATCGGTTTCTATCCGAGCAGGCAATCATCACTCACGGGTTCTTTATCGAGCCTCTTAGGTTTTGTCTTCATCATACAAAAAAAAAAAAATTCGTACGACTATAGGTAAGCATTATACAAAATATTCATCGTGTAACCGATACCTAAAGTGCAAAATTGTTTCTAAAACCATTGGCCATCTTAGCACGGAAAACTCCGACTCAGCCCATCAATCTCGACAAACGCTATTTTCCCCTGAGCCAATTATGCCTTCCGATAAAATCCGAACCGGAATTCGGCATCCTCTTTAGGATAGTTTTTAAACTAAACATGACCTTAATGTTAACACGAGGGTTTCAATAATCTAATCTGTGACCAGCAACGTCCTCGGCTATGCAGCTGAACACATCCTTCATACCAAGCCAAAAATGTTTGAGCGACCAATGCTCCATCCAATAACTTAACAGCAAAACGAAAATCCACAAATAGTCTAGAAACACCAAGTGCAAATAACTATCGTATAACCCAGAATTGAAAATCATAAGATAAACTCTTAATATATCGAAACTTAGTTGTAACCACCAAACGGTTAACGAAGCATCCTTATCTATACATGAAATAAATCATAAGATAAATTCTCAATATGTTCCACAGTTTACTATAAACCCAAAAAGTTTTACAAGTAAAAAGTGGCAAATAAGGAAAAAATCGTGACAAAGCTCCTAGAGCTATACGAAGCATCCTTATCTATACATGAAATAAATCTTTGGGGGCCCACTTTTCACAAAGCACAGTGAAGGAAGTCGCACATTCTCAAGGGTAAAATTTACACAACCCATTGGTCCTGATTCCTCGCTAACAAAATCAAAAAATTTAACGTGCGAACAAGAACAACAGTTTTGGCCGCGAGCATCCGCAAACAAAACAAATGTTTCGCTGCCGTAAGGTTAAAACAAAACCCTTTCTGTAATAACCCTCACAAGCAGATATATTTTGGTCGATAAATTCAGTAAGATCAGTTTGGAGATTGGACGATCATATTTAAAAAATAAAATCGACCGGGTGAATTGATGTCTCGACGGGACTGTCGTGTGGTCGAAAAGCCTCCCATTGAGATTTATAGTCGAGTGTTAACTATTATGGTTGAGTATCAAGCTGGACGAGCATAGTCGAAAAAAAGACGAGATTCAAAGGATGAGAAACATTTAGTTCAAAATTGTCCGAAAAATATCGACAAAACTCATAAAATTATTCCTGAACCGTCACATGCCTTGCACCTTCTAGCCTACTTGCTTCCTCAGTAATTAAGTCACATGACATGCACCTGTGTGCTTGCTTGCCTGCTTTGTAAATTAAAATAAGTCATGAGGCTGGGAAGATTTCTTCAAAGAAAGGAAAGTGTGAGCTTGCTTTGTGGCTGCAAAGTAGTGAAGCATCTCTCCACCTGTCTGTGCACAGCCTGACTTTGTTCTGAGTAAACCCTCAGCTGAAGAAACTTGCTATGCTATAAAACACCTTCTTCTCTCCTTCTGGTCGTCCATAACCTGCAAGAAACCAGAAGAAAAATCAGTGAGAATTTGAGACGAAAAACTGTGAGAAAAATTCAGGAAATAATCAGAGACTTTAAACAAAGGAAGCATGGACGAACCCTTTCCAACGACTTCTTATCGCCTTGAACTCAGTGGGACTGTGGTGTGTGGTAATAATTATTTAGATGGGCCAGAAGATTCATAGAGATTTCACTTACACAGCTTATCAATCTCAGTCTTGACTGGTAAGCACTTTAAATCAATCAGTTTTGTTCGGATTCAGTTTAATATCAGACTCCGTTTTTAAAGGAAGCTTCCATGTCTGATTTAAAACCCAAAGGCCATGCTCTGGTTCTGTTCTGAGTTGAATCCGAATATTGATCCCTTTTTTTTGAAGGTCAGAACGTGGTTCTTAGAAGGAAAGAGTGAGGCAACCACGTTCATCCATGTCACTGAAGTTCAAATTGCCGGTAAGGTCCTCCGCCTTGTTCTCACTGATCATTCCTGAATAGAACGGTTGGTGATAGGCTAAGCTACTGCATGGATATAAGTTGTCAATCTTTATATGCTTCAGATTTGTCTTAGTTCAGTTTGATCAACCTCATGGACCGCTATGCTTAGTTGTTGTTGAACTGATTAGAAGCCAATCTTTACTGAGCCTGTTATCACTCGATTTAAGTTTTTATAGCTGAACCGAACTAAACATGTGTCTGACACGCTATCGTGGACCAAACTGGATATGAGAGAACTGAACTGAAATATTATGAACTGAGTTGATTTTCTTATGAACTAAATTGCTTGACTTTATATTTTCCATACCGTACTGTTATTCGGTTCAGAATGGTCGAGGTCAGTGACAGGACCATTCCCGATCATGCCTTGTCCTCAATTCTATTTTGGCAGTGATCAGCAAGTGGCAGGCAGCATTTTGCTTGAGCTCACGAGTCTAGTTTTCCTTAGCCAACTCTCATGGATTCAAAGGTTGAGTCTAGATAGATGAGCTGATGAACGTTGTGGAATGAGGGTTGCCTTTGAGTAAATAAATGATTTGGGTGATACATAAGTAGTCTCTGAACTACTAATTACACTGCGATAGTTGTTTACATATTATAAACACTTAAGAAATATTACTGAATTATTTTTTGAGGTTTATCCTGAGCCTTAGTACTTGTTTCTCCAAGTATATAAGTAAGTTAATATTAAGTATATGAGTATATAAATCATGTGAAGTCCTTATCAATATTTCACTCTCTTTAAACATCCCGCCATTACCGTGACTTGGTCTGCGATGGAAGCAAGGTCATGGAAGACACGATGATTGGGGTTAGCACCGGCCTGGAGACCGTGTAATGCATGACGATGCCAAGTCCCTCGAATGTTCGTAGGACGTTCGAGATGATGCGTAATGCTGAACTCACTAGGCCTCGGTTAGCTTTGCGGTTTACCTAGGTCTAGTATATATATCTAGTGTATGATATATGAATGAATGGCGGGTGACATGAATGTGATGTGTTTAAGATAGGATTCACATCGATGGTCATGATAGGCCTTATATATAGCAATAATTAGGGCATATATTTTCTCTGCTGCATTCAAATGGTGGTTGATTGCTCGTATACTAATAATCATGTGGGTTGGGTGGTGCGGGGAATAGAATCACTGAGTAACTATTTACTCATGACGTCATTTTGATGAAGGACCAGTATGCGGGAGATCATTTAACTTTAGGGACAAGAAGGAACAGCATTAGCCCTGCGGTAGTGTTTTATTATGCTTGCGAAAATAGTTTTTATATTCTTAAGTGTAAATTTTGTTTATTGTATAACCTTGAGGTTAATCTATAACATTTATAATTTAGCTTTTTGAAAGATATTTATATATAATGTATTAAAGAATGATTTATTTTAAGTACGAGTTCCATATGATCATTACGTTTCCCTTGTCCAGATAACAATTGGGTATTACTTAGTCGGGTTTGAAAAGCCTCGGGTTGTAGCGCTATATAGGATATGTGTACTCAGTGCGATTGGCCTAAAGTAGCCTGGATCTGTTCCGGGACTTCGGGTTAATACATTTGTACACATTGTGGCTTCTCGTTTTGGTTTAAGTTACTAGTGATTGGTTGTACATGTTCTGTGTTTGATCCTTGCACGACCGGTCGAGTCACAACTTGTACTTAGACCAGATCGGGGTGTAACACTTGCGATGCACACATCATCTTCAAGCTCCTGCGAACATTTTAAGCCGAATGCGGACATCATCGAAAGAAAACTCAACCTTCTACACAGCGAGACGTCGCTGACACTCGAAGAACTATTTTTCGCTCAAAACTACAGAATGCTCAACTTAAAAGCAGTCCATGCCGCGAGCTATAAACCAAGCCACCTTCTTAAAGCATGTATCATTCGCTGGAAGAGATTAAAAAACAGTTCAATATCTACCAATAAGTTGTTGTTGATCACAACACAAACTCTTTAACGTCCTAAACAGACTAAGCCATCTCATAGAATAGCTCTAAGAACTCACTCACGACACAAGGGCAAATAACGCTATAAATAGAAATCCGAAAATTTTGGTCACGACTTTCGGGAGACTTAGAAATTCTTGTCCCTCGAAGAGATGTTTTGATTCCTCCAGTACAAATCGTATAAGCTCGAGAACATATCGTGGAATTTAAGCACGGAATGGATATCATGTCGGAAGCGACACATGAAACGTAGCCGACGTAGTCATGTGCACCCCTACATTCAAGAGATACAAACGCGCTCTAAAATCGCGCAACAACACAATTCATTAATAAAAAAAGAGGTCGCCAAGTCCGGCTGGGATCCGAAGCCACATGCCGCCGGTCCAAAAACTTAAATACACGGGCCGCACTCAGCCAAATTAAAAACGGCCCACGAGGCTAATCTCGAGGACAACAAACAAGGTCCAATATATAATGCCATCGGCAGAAAAATGCCGATAATTTCTACAGTCGACTCATTTTGCAGCTAAACCATAAAAGTCTCACTAGAAACAAGATGTGAGAGTCCTTATCTCTGTAACGGAACAACGAATAGGCTTGATCCCTCTACAAGGAATGGTGTAGGCAGCCTATTCACAAGGCACATCCCCAATTCCTAAAACTGCATTCCGATCTTGGAGGAGTGGGAGTAGACACTTTCAACGGACGCGTGTCATTCTCACCATTGATTCCACCGTTACTATACCAAACCTGCCAAACTCGTCGCTAGAACCTACCACGATTCAAACGAGCTCGGGGGCTAACTGTTGGGGTCAAAATTGGTCAACAGATATCTATGCTAGAAAACTCCCGAGAAATTTTCTTTTCTTATCTAAAAAGAAAGTATAAATCCACAGGAAAAAAGCTTTGTGTAATTTAAAAGAAAAACTGAATTTATACGACAAGTTCTTCGATAGGGATGGGTCCGATCCAACAAACGACTGTTTGGGGTCACACGGATTCCATCTGCGAAATCAAACGTCTAAAATTTCGTTTCTCTGAAACGAAAAGGCTCTTCTCGACAGACAATCTCAGACAGAGGCTCCCGAGCCACGGACTGCGAGAGAGAATGGAGGACGAGGGGTCCGAAAAATAGTCGCACTCGCGACGGGCGATTTGGCAACCGAGCAACGCAGTCCAACCTCGCCGAACCGCGGTGATTTGGCAAGTCGAGTTGGGACGCAAACACGCGCAGTCCAACGTCGCCAAATGGGCGAGTTGACCGAACACGTAGTCCAACTCGCGCCGAGGCAAGTGGACCGAACATTAAACCCAGATCTTTATGCGTTCGTTGCAACTCAGCGGATCCACCCCTGTTTTGTTTCGTATCGGAGGTTTTTATGGGACTCTATCGATAAAAACCGCAAAGACTGCATTTCCGCGCCCGTAATGAAGTGTCATGGGTTATCGTATAAACGGCAACGGTAAAATTTAGCGTCAAACTATACCATCAGTTGAGTAAACTATACGAGAAGTGTATTACTCCTCGTTAAATTGACGTCGTATCATTAAACGTTCTTTGCGAAACGAATCGTGAAACGTTTAGGTCGAAATTACGGCCAAAAAAGAGGCCTGAGAACACTGCTTTACTAAAAGGATCCACTTGCGACTCATACGAAATTAAGCCCAATGAATGTTATGATGTGTATGCTTTACTCGCAGAAAAGATACATCTACGTGGCAATTGCGAAAGATTAATTGTCAAGTTTATCCAAGAATAATGATGAGATCGAGATAAAAGGAATATTTCGGCGAAAAGATAAACCTCGACCTAGGAAAAAAAAGGAAAGGGGACCGACCCAGAACAAGGCATATATAAGGGGAGCTAAAGCAAAAGGCACAGGGATCCGGAGATTTTAAACCTAGAGAAGCTCTGTTAGCTTTTATAAGAACATAGAACTTATGTGGCTAGAAGGACAGAGTATATTCTCAGATGTCTCTCTCCATCCTTGTTCGAACAATTCTGGTTTCTTAGACTCTATGACGTTGTGT
>CAJHQP010003583.1:0-65466 GCA_905132765.1 Moricandia arvensis
AACTATTTGCGTCTAAATGGCAGATTAGTGCTTTAGGGAAAGAAAGAAAAAGGAAACGTATAAAAAATATGAAAAAGAAAGGAATTTGTTTCTCACGAGGTCATGCATAGTTCTTTTGGATGCTTGCTTTCTTCTTACGTAATTGAGGACATGAGATACACGTCTTACTGTCTCTATCAGGCAATAACAATACGTTACGGGAAGGTATCATACCATCAATACGTGCTTAGATAAACCATGATCTCACAAAAAGCTAGCGCGCTAATTTATGCCACTTCATCATCGGGCTCCACATATGATAATGATATCCCTAGATATATTAAACACAACGAGAAACAGCCCACTAGCTGGAGAGATGTTTGAGTTTTGATGAAATGGACGCTCAAGATTCTCTCTTCTCTATCTTATCACTCCTCGTCTCTCTATAACCTTCTTCTTTCAGAATCTCAAGCCGAGGCTAGGCCGCTTCTTCCAGCCTTCTTTAGAAACTCAAGCCAAGGCTGCATTTTATCAAGACAAGAAGTATGCCGAGTTTCTTGATTCCCCCATTGTGAAAGAAGAAGAACAACAAGAAGAGGGTACACAGCCCTAGTTCCACGTTCGATTTTGATCCTTACATGGCAACCAAAGCAGAGTCAGTAAACAAAGCCTTGGGCGAAGCCATTCCGCGTAGGTGGAGCACTCAAAATCCACGAAGCCATGCGTTACGCGATTCTTGCGGCCGGGAAAACGCGTTAGGCCAATCCTATGCCTTGCTTCTTGCGAGCTAGTAGGAGGCCAAGAAACCGCCGCGATGCCAGCTGGCTTGCGCGGCGTTGAGATGATACACACCATGTCTCTAATCAAAGACGACTTGCCTTGCGATGGACAATGACGATCTGCGTCGTGGGAAGCCCACGACACACAAAGTCTACGGTGAAGGAGTCGCTATTTCTCTCAGGTGGAGCTCTCTTGTCTCTTGCCTTCGAGCACATGACAACGGCTGAAGTATCGTCAGAGAAATATGGTTTGGGCGGTCAGGGAACTGGCTAGGTCCATTGGAACTAAAGGGTTAGTAGCTGACAAGCCAAGGGACATAGTAGTGAAGGTTTGGACTTAGACGAGGTCGGAATAGAGCATTTGGAGTTCATCCATTGTACACAAAACCGCGGTTTTGTTGGAAACTGCTGCGGTTCTTGGAGCCATTAATGGTGGTGGGTCTGATGAAGAGATTGAGAAGAGTAAGAAAGTTTGCAAGGTGCATTGGGTTGCTGTTCAGTGTGGTGGGATGATATTTTGGACGAGACCAAGTCGTCGGAGGAAACTGGGAAAAACCGCAGGAAAAGATCAGCTCGTTGGGAGCTAACGTAATCCCCAAGCTGTTGGGTTTGGAAGAAGTCTAAAGAATTGTCAAGAGATTGACAAAAGATGCACGTCAACATCTCAGGGTTTAGTAAGGAAAAAGAGTGGCTCCTTTAGTAGCTCTTACTAATTTTATTTGCCAACAGAAATAAATGAAAGAGTATTCCATATCTTTTAGAACTTGATTTTTGTGTTTATTTGCATGTGCGGTGTCGAGTTTATGCATACATGCTTAAAATTACGTGTTACTTCTAATTCTAATGTAACAAACATTTATATTTTATTGATAATTTTGATAAATGTAAATCAATTTGTAATCTAATAAGTAAAAAAGGAAATTCCATATAAATGCTTGAACTGAATTTGTCTTATTGGATAAAAGATTTGAGAGGATTTCATTTTTCTTCAAATCTCCTCTTATTGTATTTAATATTCATTAAATTTTTATATAAAATTTTAAATTTATTGGATTAGTCATTTGTATAAGTTTTCATGAATTCAACTTGTTGACAAATATTGATTTTGGCAATAAAATATGTAAAATGAGATTTGGTGGAATTTGAGATGATTTTTATAGTGAAAAATAAATGTATCGAAAGACCATCTCTTATAATAGTATTTAAATTTAAATAATAAAAATTACTTCACATTAAAATAACGTGTTACTTCTAATTCTAAATGTAACAAACATTTTTATTTTATTTGATAATTTTTATAAACGCAAATCCATTTGTAAATCTAATAAGTAAAAAAAGGAAATTTCCACATAAATGCTTGAATTGAATTGTCTTATACTCTTATTGGATCAAAATATTTGGGAGTATTTCATTTTTCTTTTAATTCTCCTTTTATTGTTTCTAGTATTTTTTAAATACTATATAAGTTTTAAATTTATTGGATTAGTAATTTGGTATAAGTTCTTCCAAATTCCAACTTATTAAAAAATATTGATTTTGTGCATTAAAATTTATCAAATGAGATTTGCTGAAATTTTGATGATATTTTTATAGTCAAAAAATAAATGAATAGAAATATCAGGTCCTATGATAGTATTTGAATTTTAAAAATGAAAAACAAAAATTTACTTCACATTTTTAAAAATAAAATTAAACTGTCTGAAATGAAAAATAAAAGATGTTTTGCAAAAGTGACTCGAAACTTGAAGTCAAATGCAAATTAACTCTATCATTTTTTGGAACTTTCATTTACCTTATTTCATCATAAATGTTCAAGTTATTAACGAAAATACCATTTTTTAAATGAATGTTTTACTCTATCATCCTCATCTTCATCAGCGTAGTTACAATAGCTGTCATTGCCATCAATACATCAACCACCATGAACAACCAATTTGAAACTCTTGATGCACACAAAATTGATTCTTTTCTCTTCATTTCTTATTTGTTATCCAGACAAACCACATCTCTTTCACTTTCTCTCAAAATTCATTTCAAAAAAATCAGGATTTGATTTCAAACTTTGTAAGGTTCATAGAGACATTTGAAACTCATGATTCTTGGTCATTAAAGAGTTAGCTAACATTCTTGGTGAAGTTCCATTACTTTAGAGAAGCTAAACAAGCTCATCTCACGGCGTTCAAGATATTAAATTGATTTTTTTTCCAGATTTGTTCGTGAAAAAAAACTTCTCTAGAAGATTAGTTTTGCAATTGACCATTGTGTGTGTTTTTTTATAGAGACTTCTAGGCGATTCTTCTACCTTTCTTTTGTTAACAAAAAAAACAGGCAGAACCGAGAAAATTTCCCTAGAAGTATTCTCGGATAAAACATGTTAATTTGCAATTGACCAAAGTTTGTTAGAAATTTAACTTTTTAGAGAAGACTTCCCAGGAAGTCTTATTTACTGTTTAATAAAGTCTTATCACTATCATAAGAAGTCTGTGTGGGTTACTTTTGCAATTGACAATTAATACTAAAGAAAATATTATTTACGAGAAGACTTCTCTTCTCAAATTTTATTCTTGGTTTTTGATCAAACCTTTGGTTCCGAGAGGAGACTTCCAGGGAAGTCTTATGTTAGAAGACTCCTAGAGAAGTATTCTCTGGAAAAGTCAAATATAGTCAATTGCAAAAGTAACCCAGGAAAACTTATTACGACAATGAGAAGATTTCATGTGAACGTAAGAAGACTTCTCGAGAAGTCTCCTTAGAGAAGACTTCGAAAGAAGTTTTCTATAAAAAATTATTTTTGACAAAATTTGGTCAATTGCAAAACTAACTTTTTTCTCGTCTGAGATTTTTGAAAATAATTCAAATTCAAAAGTAAGCCAATATTTAGAAAGAATGAATTCTCAAGATGTCTTATGTAGAGTAAACTTCCTAAGAAGTTTTCTACGTCAATCTTTATTAAACTTTAATTTTCTTCAAAACGTAATTTTGTTTTTTTTATTGTTAATTCATGTGTATTAGTCAATATTGGAGCTCATGGGTGAAATTCATAACTTAATTAGTGATAATTATGAGGTTACAAATATTCATGTTTATTAATGTTTCTAGCTAAACTGAGAAGACTTTTTCTACGTTTGCTTTTGTAAAATTTGTTAAGTAACTTCATATATATTTCCTAAATTTCAAAAGCGTCAAGTAACTTCAACAATATCAAGTCATGTGGTTTAATGTCTTATATCTTAATATATACTTTTAATTTTTATGAAATTTAAAATTGCAATTTCACTTTAAATTTAAATTTATAGTTATATGATTTCATTTTTTTCCTCATATAAATATTTTTTATAAAAAATTTAAATTATTTTTAAGGTTAACGTGTACGAAAAGACTTTGGTTAAATATAATAAAAAGATTTGAAATTTTGAAAATAATAAAAATTAAATTGTAAATGAAAATAAAATTTAAAATTTGGAAAAAAGTAAAAATAAGAATATTTTAAAAATCCAAAGTATTTTACAACATACAGTTTGGAAATAGAAACCAAACTAGCGGTTTAAGGTCGTCATAGAGCTCGGAACTGGAGGCATCAGTGTGTCGGTCAATCCGCCTCCTCTTATGTGGTGAGTTGGCGGTGAATGGTTTGGCGTCTAATCTCTCACACCCTCATAGTCTCTAGCTTTTCCAGAGATTCCAACCAAAAAGTTGTGTGGTGTCCTGTTGTTTTTTATTCAGAGTGCTGCAATAAAGCTGATGGCTGCCGTCAAATCTGCCACGAAGCTGAGAAGCTTCCTATCTCGCGCGCAGCATATGATGATGTCGTCTTTCGGACCTCGTTAACTAAACCGACATTGATCATCTGTCCTTTTTCTTTGGAACAGTTTTTAATAGGATTAAAATGTTTAATTAGAAATAGAATAATTATAATAAAGTTATAAATATCTGATTTTTTTGTTAAGAGATTAATTCACGCACACGTCAAAACTGTGGTTTACAAAACTTTGACATACTGTATTTGAATCCCAACGAAATGGAAATGTAAAATGAGCAAATCTACTAACAGTCTCTATATATAAAGGCTTTTTAACTAAAAAACAAACAAGGGAGAAAATAACCAAAAAAATATTTTATGAAAAAGGTAAATAACAAGTATATATTTAGTTTATGAATATCATAATATAAATAAATAATAAACAATAAAATATATTTTCGTAAAAACTTTATTCAGTTCAAAACTTTTGTGCTTTTTCAAAAATAATTTACCATTCTTTTTCCAAATCTAATTTGAATCTGAAAATTCATTTTGAATATTTTTATTTTTATTATATTATATATAAATCCTAAACCTCATTTCCTCTCCAAATTCCACTCCAAATCTAAACTTTAAATTTAGATTAGTTAACTCTAGAAATATAAATGTATTTTACCTTTTTAATGAAATTTATTTTAGTCATTTTTGACTTTTGTATACTATATTTGTAATAAAACTTTATCCTAAGATATTTTTCATTTAAAATGGTTCGAATATGACTTGTGTCTCATGACTTACCTTACTCAACGTATGTAATCAACCAATCGATACTAATTTTCCTGTGCATAAATATGCACTTATTGTAATTTTGAACGTTTGGCAAATTTTTAATCCAGTATTATCGAGTTTCTTGTTCTTGGTCGTATATGTGGACCTACTTGTCATGTGCATTTGTTACGTGGTGATCTTAGATCATCGTTATTCCATATACTTTAATGGATCTCTTAATTTTTTTTTCTTTAACTTTTTGTCTTAAAAAAAAATTAAAAGTGCACCAATCACGGGTCGCCACATGTCAATAGGACCCGCGAAAAGTGGCAAAAAACCCATGATATGCGTTTCCTATTTTGTATACATAAGAGACTTTATTTTCTTAAAAAAAATGGTCCCCCCGTATAAGAAAACTTCTAACAAGAGGGATAAATATGCTCTTAGGCCATGTCCTTTAGAAGATAGATATTAAAAAGTCGTTGAAACGTAACTTCAAACTTTGAAATTTATGCAAGTCTTTAGTCAACGACGAGTGACTGTATCACAAAAGAAAATTCAACATGATTCTTTGTATGGCCCATACAATAATTACCCGGCGGTTTCCAACTTTCCATTACATAGGGTTGATTGGGGCATTCATATAAACTCGAGTTTGAATGGTTGAGCATTATTGCATTAATGCCTTCTCAATATTCATTTACTCAAACAGAGCAAGTCTAGTAATCGTTAGCAAGGTTTGTCTAACAATATACAACAATTCTAAAGCACAAAATTTGACTTGATAATATACTAAATAAGGTTAAAATTTTGTAAATATACACACATTATAAAAACATTTCTCTACTTTCCAGAGGGCCTATTACTTTGTGAGGGTCCGGGTCGGATAGGCCAAGACTAAAATATCTCCCAGGAAAGTAATTAGAGAGATCGAATTTCTGTTATGTGTTCCCTAGTTATTCCCTCGTGTAGACATGCTTGATCGAATTTCATGTAGAGCTGATTAACTAAATCTTGTCAAAATTGTTTTTTAAGTGAGTTTAAAAAAAATAAAATGTGTTTGCTACATATCTATGGTCTCTGATTTATTTTATTATCACATGTTACACTTACATTTAGAGATTTTCACAAGTAAAAATAATATTTTAAAAAAGGAAAATATTACAAAATGATTTGTGTAGCATGAACTTGGTTCACTCACTTTTTTTTGCTCTATTTAAAAACTGAAAAGTGGAAAGAAATATTACATGTAAACAACTAAACATCATTTATCTTAAGATTTCAATTTTAGTCCTTTCACGTCTTATCAAAATGTTATGAAGATGAGTACACAGTTTCCATTTGTGTAAAATTGTACATAAATTTTTTTCTACTGAAATTTGTTTTTTTTAACGCCTGATATTTATTATTATGCCTTGAAAAGAAGATACATAGTCCTTATGTACATTATGAGAAATACATAAAGGAAACATAATAATGGAAATAAAATTTAACTTGAGCTGATAGTTGTTTCTTTGCCAAAATATCAGCTGAAATTTGGTTATTTTCTCGTGAAAAAGAAAAGGAAGGAAACATGAACCAGTGATATTAACGCGTTTGAATAACGCGTTTTAGTCTGTTGTACTTTGTAAGCATATAGAAAAGTGAAAATTCTACATCACCCCATGAGTGTTATCATAAAACGTCTACTCTCATGGTCCACGCTAAGTCATTATAAAAAGATAGTATAATCACTCGGTGGCTAATTACAACTTTTCTTACTTATTTTTTGGTTCTTGAGGAAAGATGCAGCCTATCTTCGATGCGATCCTTCGAAACGACATTCCAGCTTTTCTGAGGTTGGAGAAAGAGAGAAAATCGTGGCTGGACGAGAGAAACGAGGAACAAGACAACAACACGGTGTTGCACATGGCTGCGAAGCATGGGCGTGACGAGCTCGTCTCCAAGATAATTGAGCTCAGACATTCCCTCATCTTTACCGTTAACGCAAACGGAGACACACCGTTGCATCTCGCTGCTCTCCTTGGAGACGTAAACATAGTTTGGACGTTGTTAGACTTCGGTCGGGAAACGTGTTCGGCACGGAACAACAACTACCAAACACCCCTCCATTTAGTTTGCCGCAGCATTTCCACGGAGGCTGCCAGATTGATTGTGGAAAAAACACGTTTTGTCAGCTTCGATGAACTCAACTTTGCCATATCAAGTGGTTCCACATGTAAGAGCATCCTTATTGGTTAGAACTCCCCAAAAGTTCTTAAAATTTTAAAAATAAACATTTTTATTTAGTAAAATCAATAGACCACTAAAACTTGTACAATGATTTTAAATTTCAACATCTTTGACTTCATCTTTTAACACTCCACATTATCATTCAATACACATTTAACTTTTTACACATTACAGTGATTTGTTTAATAAAATTCAACACTCTATTTTACTAATTAATAATTATTTTTTCTATATTCAAATTAAATAAAATTAATTTTTTTACAGAGAATTTAAAATGATAACTTTCATATAAGAAATAAAAAAGAATCTTTAATTAATAAAATTTTTATTAATTTTAACTAGTTAGGAAGACATGTGTCGTTAATGGTCCCACATTTTAAAGTATTCAACTAATTTCATATTTTCAACTCTAATTAATCCATGTATGCATTTAAAAAAATTCAACTACCTTTTACAATGGTTTCAATGGTTGAATAAAAGATTCAACTACCCCATTGTAAGTAGTCAAGACAAATGGAAAAAAAAATTCTAGAATGTCAGAGCAAAAATCTCTTCAAAGAGTCTGGTTGTCACTTTCTCTCCTACTTTATGCATACTTTTTATTTTTTAATCTTAATTTTTTAATCTTAATTTTTTTAATCTTAATTTTTTTAATCTTAAGATACCTATCAAAAATCACTAATGGAACTGCCTTAAGTTTCTTGTGCACGCTCAACAATTTGAGTTCATGTATATAAAAATCAAAAAAAAAAACTTAACAAATTCGGAGCCTGAATTTTTTTTTGGGGATCTATGTCTATATAGTTTTTTTCAAAAAATTTGGGAACCTATTGCCAATGTTTCATTTAGCATGACTCATGATCAGTCATGTCACTGGCTCACTAACCATTGTCAGATGTTGCAAGGATTATAATGGAGAAATTCCCAGACCTAGCTAAGCAATTAGCCTGGTCAGTGGAAGGCTCGCCAACGACGCTATTGCATCATGCGTGTGATAGAGGAGACCCTGAACTGACAAGTCTATTGTTAGGGCTCGACCAGGGACTAGAAAAAGCTACTAACACCAACGGGTTATCGCCTCTGCATCTGGCCGTTCTCAGAGGCCGGGTTGTAATCCTGGAAGAGTTCCTGGAAAACGCTCCATGGTCCTTCAGCTCTCTCACACCGTCCAAGGAGACAGTATTTCATCTCGCTGCACGAAACAAAAACATAGATGCCTTCATGTTCATGGCAGAGAGTCTGGGCACTAACAGCCAAAAAATTCTGCAGCAAGTAGATGTTAATGGGAACACTGTCTTACATACCGCTGTCTCCATGTCTTGTGGTGCTCCGGTGAGTAGTTTCCTATGTCACTGTCCCCTTTATAAAGCGTTTTTAGTTACAAAGTTTGACTTGCCATATACTCCCTCTGTTATTTTAGAAAAAAAAATTGTTTTATAAAAATATTTTTTTTACATTTTCAATGCACTTTTTATCAAGTAATCATTGTAAATTGTTAACTTTAGCGAAATTAATTGTCTTTATTGCATTTCTATTGATTAAAAGTTACGGAAGTGTAAAAACCCTAAAACATGTATCAATTTGAAACAAGGGGAGTATTATATACTACATTTACTTTCTTGTACATAAGAATTTATTTTTGAGTTTCTTTTTTCAAATTTTAACTTTATCATCAACATATCCAATCTTTTAGATAGAGTCTTAATATAAACCCTTTAGCAAAAAATTAGAGTCTTAATATAAAATAAATTTTACTTCATGTCTTATGGATTTCACCACTTACAACTTTCGTTTTATAGAAATTTATTGAGGATAACATTGCCAATTTAACTTCTAACTAATTAATTTATAACATCCTTTAATATTTTTATTTAAATATAATATAAATATTCTATTGCATTAGTTCTAACAAGATCATTTTATATTCTAAAAATAAATAACTTCATTATTTTAAATAGTTTTGTTACAATTATTAATTGAAAAAAATTAATAAATAATTATGTCAAAAATTACAATTTAAGTTCATATACATAAAATATTATAAATGCATGTATTAATTTAATACTGGTAATTTTATCATTAAATTGAGATTTTAAATATAAAATATTAGAATAATTATATTAAGATATAAGTTTTCCAAATGTTAAAAGCTCAAATTAATATTTTTAAGAGATATGGTTGTGTTATAGTTTACTATCTGCATTTTCAAAGCATACACTAATGAATATATACTATATATATTATTTGTGAATTGATTTTTTGTTTTAAGCTCTCATGTTAAAAATTAGACTGGTTAAAATCGTTGTTATCTTATATTAATAATTATATATTTATTATAATAGATTATTGATTGTAAACTAATATAATAAAAATAACCCAAAATAAAAAGTCAAATTATTAGATTGGAAATAAATAAATAAAGAAATAAATAAATAATTCCTATATATATTGAGTTATTATCCAAAAAAATAAGTTTCAATAAGAAAAACTAAAAATAAAAATAAGAAACAGAGAAAATGCATAGTTAAATATTATTAATTAAGTACTACTTTTTTGTTAAATTTTTTTTTTCTCTGAGCTTCATGTTAAACTTTAGATTGGTTAATCATTATTATCAGTGATGAATAGTTTATTTTTGTTAGATCAGATTATTGATTATAAACTAATATAATAAAATTAGCCTTAAATAAAAATGAATTTAAAACTAATCAAAAATTAATACAATGAAATTAGCCAAAAAAGTAAAAATATAATTCATATATATATATATATATATATTGTGTTGTTATCCAAAAATAATATGTTTCAGTTATTAAAATTTTAAAATTGAAAAAAATAAAAACATAGTTAAATATTAATCAGTTACAAATTTTAATTATATATGATCGAAACGAGAACACTGCATAATTTCATAGATTTAGTTACTAATAATGAAATTTAGTGTATAAAGAAACTTTCAGAATATTTCAATATATGTGAGTTTTCAAAAAAAAACTAATGCAATAAGGAACATATGTATTTTGATAAACTTTTTATCATATATAAATTATCATGATAGTTTTGAATTAGTAATGCATGTTTTAATAGATAACTCTAAAATGACAATGTCCGCATGCGGACCAAACACCTACTCTCTCTGTTTCATTTTAGTTGTCGTTTTAGTTTTTTGCACACAGATGAAGAAAACATTTAATTTTACATATTCTCAAAATAAAAACACAATTACCTATACAGCTAACCACATTTCAATCAATAGAAAAATAGAATGGTATATAAAATCATTAAATTTTGCATTGAAATTCGAAAACGACACTTATTTTGAAACGAAAATTTTACTCTACAACGACAAGTAATTTGAAACGGAGGTAGTAATATATATATATATATATATATATATATATATTAATTATCCTTTTTCTTTAACCAAGTTCTAGTAAGTTTAATATAATTTTTATATATTTAGTTTATAGAAATAAATTGATCCAGATTTGCCTTTATTTTTAGGTAGTATCTGCTCTGACGTATTTCTTATTGAATAAATTGTAGCTGATACGCTACATTGTTGGTAAGAAGATGGTAGATATCAACTATAGAAACAAGATGGGTTTTGCAGCTTTGCACCTTCTCCCTCATGAAGCCGAAGACTTTGAGTTGCTATCAACCTTGCTGACGTTGGATACGAAGCTGGATTCTGATCAGAGCAGTGAAGAACACGATGACCACTCTAAAGAAGGCATTAAATCTTTAGATATCTCCGGAAGCTCAAAAGAGAACGAGGTAATAATACGGTTGCTTAGGTTAATAGAGACGAACACATCAAAAACAGCACATATAAAACGAAGCAAGAAAGGCGCAGTTGAAAGAGGTCGTAGAAGCTTGGAACGTGAGATGCATGTAGAAGCGTTACAAAACGCTAGAAACACGATTGCGATAGTGGCAGTTCTAATTGCATCAGTTTCTTATGCGGGTGGGATTAACCCTCCAGGTGGCGTCTACCAAGATGGGCCATGGAGAGGGAAGTCGATGGTAGGCAATACCGCAGCGTTTAAAGTCTTTGCAATATGCAATAACATCGCACTCTTCACCTCTTTGTGCATCGTTATTCTACTCGTTAGCATTATACCTTACAAGAGGAAACCCTTGAAGAGATTACTAGTGGCCACGCATAGGATGATGTGGGTTTCTGTAGGGTTCATGGCAACGGCTTATGTCGCGGCGTCTTGGGTGACCATACCACATTTTCATGAAGCAAGATGGTTATTTCCGGTCATTGTTTCTGTTGCTGGTGGATCTTTGGTGGTACTCTTTTCCTATCTTGGAGTTGAGACCATTGGTCATTGGTTTAAAAAGATGAACCGTATAGGAGATATACCTCTCATTGCATGTACCAGCCCAAATCGTCCCAATGTGCCTTCCTTTGCAAGGACCAACTCTGATTTAGCCGCCTCGGAAAAGTCAGGCTATTTCACATATTGAACTTAGCCAAGCAAGCAAGAGACTCAATAAAGTAAACACAACTTGAACTGAACTGAGAGATTACACAATAACTCTTGTCTGAATTCCAGCTTGTCTCATGACCTTCATCATCTTCTCTGCTTTTGCCTAATTGTTTTCTAAAGCATTTGATGTTGACAATGCCACGTACTGCCCACGATGTTAAGTTTCCAGGCCAATTAGTCGTTTACCTGCATATATTCCTTATTTTAGCTTTCTCATGAATCTTGCAATCACCCAAAAGAGCTTGAGAACAGAAACATCGGGCTCGAATGGCTGCTTCTCTATGATATTAACCACATAAACCAATAATATGGCTCTACCAATGAGATCAACCATGCAACCATTATGCCCTGATGTTGGAGTGATATTTTACTCAGCTACATATCACATATGGAAGTGAAAGCTGAATACTTAAGTCAACAAATTTAGATCGAGCACACGCTGTAAGTGTTGGAGGTGAGTTTCATCCCTCTTCAAAGCGGCAAATCCGCTTTGAAGATCCGTCCCGCAATCCAAGGACCTTAGAAGAACAAAGGCACATCACGAGTTAAAAGGAAGTAAATGCCGCTTTAAAGAGTCAATCCAAAACATAGAAGAGATCAGAGCAATTAAAGACGAATTGATAGAACTGGATTCATGCCGGGATGAAGCTTAGATTGTGATTCGAGAAAGATGAGCTATAAAAGGACAAAAAGGTAGAAGAATAAAAGGATCTTGACCTCTTGCACAACACCTATAGCTGAAAAAGTACATTATCTTGTATTCTGAGATATTCAGACATACATACTCAATAAGAAACATATTTTTACTATGAATTCTTAACAAGAAAATCATTTCATTCATTATTTGTTTTACACTTTTTTTTTTGTCCGCATTTGTTTTACACTAAGATCACAAATTTAACCTTAATTTTTTAGTACAAGATCCATCAGTGAATACTACAATAAAGTGATTTCATGCGAATGCACATTTATCGATTTCATCATCTCACATTATTCATACTCACGTTAATTCTAGCAATAGTTAATTACATCAATACTGTTAATGAATTAAATATATCAAGCTGCCATTATTAAAAAAATATGTTATTTTTTCTTTTTATTTAAGTTTATATTTTCAAATAACTTATATAATAAAGAAAATTTATAAAATTTTGAAACGATAATAGATTTTATGTATAATGCGATTGATAAGAAGAGAAAGTTCACAAAATATGATGATTTTAAAGTAAAGAAATAATATTCCTTTAAAAAAGATAATCTTAAACAACATAATATATATTTTAAAAGTTATAAATATTTATTCAAATCATTCCATTCCTCAAATTATTACAAAAAATAATTTAAGTAACATAAAAGAAAATATCTTCAATGAATATTCTTTTTATTTTTTCAGTTTCTTTAAGTTTGGTTCAAATGAGATTATAACTAGTGTCTAAGTTCATAGTTTATGTTAGGATTGCACACAAAAGATATCTAGGTATAAACATCAAAATCTTTGCAAAAATGAAAGTTTGCGGAGTCCTTATCCAGTTGATGAATAATCGTATCATTATTAGTCAAATCAACATTAAATGGGTCTAATCATTCACTTAGAAACTGCCATTTGTCTGGCATCACCACTAGCCAATAATGGATTCGTAATCGTATAACGGAAGTAATTACTTGTTAAACATAATTGACAACATCTATTTATTAATTTGGCACATATCTCAACAAATTGCTTATGTAATACATTTAGGTTTTTATTCTTTTGCCAAACTAATTTGTCATTTTGCGGACATTGCTTGTCACCTCCAAATTCCAATAAGTTCGCAACTGTTGGCGGTAATATTATTTACGTGTCACTGCGTGACTTGCTAGTACTTTGATAATTTTACCAAATTGCTATCATTTTCATTAAGTTGGGAATAACACCCCAACCTTCAGAGACTTCTTAGTTTCAGATCATATGCCAAAAATATACTTCCTTCGTGTTTTTTTATATTTGACTTTTAAAAGAAAATGAAATTAAAAAATGAGAAATATAGTAAGGAAAAATGACCTAATGTACTTTATGAAAAAATATAAATATATATTTATACTATTTAATTTAACTAATATAGACTTAGAGTTTAGAGGTATGGGTGAAGCTTTAGAGATGATGATTAAAATTAAAAAAAAAGTATTAACTTTTCTTAAAAATAAAAAAAATCTATTTTGATCATTTTAGGTCTATTTTTATGATAAAAAATTCAAAAAAATCTATTTGGGAGATTTATCCTAAAAAAACTATTACAAATTATTTGACGCTTTTAATTTTTCATGTTAACTTTATTAGTAATTAATGTTAAATAACCAATGATACTATAAATTTTAATCCCTCTGTTTCATAAAGATATTTTTAGTGTTTTCATACATATTAAAAAACGCATTAAATCACTAATTTCAATAATTTTTAACTAATAATAAATCAATTAAGTCAATTAATATTTTAAAGTTTACAATATTTTCATAGAAAACACGAAAAATCTATATTGTGAAAAATATCTTTTAGAATATTTATCTTAATGAAACTGAGAAAATGTTTTATTATTAGTTAAAATGTGATTATGTAAGCAATTAATGATGTTTTTAATTAAAAAAAATAATAAAAAAATATTTATTAATCTATGTGTTAATCTCAAAACGTCAAATTATAGATAAACGGAGCGAGTAAAATGTGTGCCAAATTTATATAAATAACAGAAATTTAAGTTTTTAATAAATAGTATGTTATTTTCGTTGGTATACTGTTTGTTATCAACAATAATACATTATTGTTATTTTTCTTTTTAAACAACTATCACATTATTTTCTAAAAACGCACAAGTATACATCTCTTTGCCGGCTAATAGGTTATTGTAAAATATATCTCTAAAGATAATTACTTTAACTAAACCTGTTGTCTATCTGTACCACTTGTTGGCATATTCTATCTCCATCGCATCTCCTCAACCATTGGAATATGGAAACCACAATTATTTTCATCATATTCTTATCATGATTATGTAAGGTTTGTTTGTTTATACACAAAGATAAAGTATTAAAACAATATAATTATTAAAAAAAATCAAAAAAATATAGTAAATTAGGTTTAACAAAAACAACTTGTAATAAATTAGTTAAAGGTAAACAAGTTAATAAAAACAAGAAAATCACGTGGATCCACGTTTGCGTACACGTAAAAAAGAATTTGTTTTCCTAATTCTTCTTGCCGTTATGAACAAATTTTAGGCCTTAAAAATAATTATTAATTTTATAAAGAAAAATAATTTGATCGGACGGTTATAATACCACTGCAAGCTATCACCACCCTCAATCTTAACACGTGTACCACTTTTAACAATAAGCATCTCCACAACTCTCGCGAGTAGTTGGGTTTTAATTCGTAATTAATGAATATCTCGTGTACGTCCTGATATACGCTGACGTGTACGAGTCCTTTTATATTTATTTATTTTTAGGAATTTAAGTTACTATATAAACCCTTTTAAGTCTCTGTTAATATTTCATTAAAATTAAATATTTATTTTTATTTTCTCTCTCAATTGTTCGTTCATCAATGGCGATGAGGAAGCTTTTGACGAAGCGTATCTTCAACATCTCGAATCAATCATCGCAGAGTCTAACGAATTGTCGTACATCGTCTTCTTCGGTATCCGTACGAACCAGAATCGCTCCGGAGCCCGGAGACTCCGGGATCTCGCGGCGGTTCTTCCAGAACAGCACAATGATCCGGCCGGAGATTATGCAGATGCCGGTGGGAGAGAGCTTGATTGAGAAGATCCGTGAGATCGATGCAAGCAAGGATAGAATCCGATTAGACGGGATTGCTCCGCCGAGTTTGACGGTGGAGGATACGAAGAAAGTTCTAAGAGCGGCGCAGATGGAGATGGTGAAGACGAAGCTTAGAGAGACGGGGAGAAGCTGGATGACGTATTCGGATTTCGTCAGCGTTTGCGGTGAAGCTTCATCAGATCCGGATCACGGATCTAGGATCGCGAAGATGCTTGATGATTCAGCAAACGTCATCGTTTTGGGAGGTTCCGTTTGTATAAGACCAGATCAGGTACTTTCCTCATATAAACCAATCAATAAAAAATTGAGTCAATTTTACATGTGAATTGAATCTGTTGAGTAATGCAGCTGTTATTGATTGGGAGAGATAGAGAGACTCTCTCTGAAAAAAAGGAATTTAGGTTTCCCAAAACGTTTTGTTCTTTCGATTTTTGATACCGAAAACTGATACCTTTTTCATGGGTTGCATCTCTTTCTTTTGCTTCCAATTCAACAGGAGGAATCAAAAACCTCTGTTAACCAGAGTGTCGTCACGTAGGAGGTTCCCCAAGTATGAGATGGTGATGAAGAAGAACACTTTCTACAGAGACCATATCGTTTCTTTCCGTCCCTTCCCTAAACAAACCCATTGAGTTCAGACCTTGAAGATTTGATACAAAACCCAAAATAAAGTCTTTAAAAGAGAGGGAGGGCTTTAGTATAGTTTGCTAACAGGTCTTTCGGGGTGTTAGGATAATGAAAGTTGAAATCTTGATAGACAATATTTTTGGGTTTAGGTTTATGTGGAGAAACTAGTGTTCTCTAGGCGGTAGTGTTCAAGATCTAAAATAAAAAAAAAGAAACTGGGTATTGGGATGGATTAACAGCTGACCATAAGTTTTTTGAGTGCCAACTGTGTCCCAAAGGTGGTGGTGGAGGTCTTCTTTTACGGTTTTTGTCTTTTTTTCCCTTGTGTCTGATCAGGTCACAAAATCTATTGAGGGATTGCTTGTTGTGTGTTTATTGTGTCTCTTTTGAGTGCTAATTGTGTCCTAAAGAAGGTGGTGGAGGTTTTGTTTTACCCAGACGTTTTCTGTTTTTCGTCCTTGTTTCTGATCAGGTTACAAAATCCATTGAAGGGTTGCTTCCTTTGCCAAAGATTCATAACCCAAACGACCCACGAAGGACCGAGTTGAAAGAGCTGGAAGAAGTAAAGGCGGTGATCGATGTGAAAGCGCATTCTTTGGTGCGGAGAGAGCTCTGGGCTGGTCTTGGTTACTTGATACTACAGACCGCAGGGTTCATGAGGCTAACGTTTTGGGAACTCTCTTGGGATGTGATGGAGCCAATCTGTTTCTATGTCACGTCCATGTACTTTATGGCTGGGTACGGTTTCTTCCTCAGGACGTCGAGAGAGCCTTCTTTTGAAGGGTTTTACCAAAGCAGGTTCGAGGCTAAACAGAGGAAACTGATGAGTCTTGATGAGTTTGATGTTGAGAGGTATGAAGAACTGAAGAAGCTGTTTTGCCCTAAGGCTTCAGATCGTGTTTCCAAGATTCTTGGAACTGTCGGGAGTTAAATTTTGATTTAGACAGAAAATGGTTTAGATTCAATGTTGTTGTCTTAAATGGTGTCTGAATTTTCCCAACTAGAGAATCCTACCCTAAAATAAGGAAAAAAACAAAGGTAGTGAAGTTCTCAAGTTTTCAGTTCCCCAAAAGAAAAATGTTTGCGGCTTATGTAAACACCATGGAAGAGTCATGTTTCAATGTTTTCATTATGATCAATCTTAAGTGTAAACATCTTGTAAATGTGTTTTAGATGTAATAGAAACCAATAATAAAAAAAATGTATTCATATTTGAGAAAAGAGCCATTAAAATCCCAAACTTTCAAATTAAAGACAAAAAAACTTTCAATTCATGTTTGAGCCAAACAAATCCTCAATTTTCAAAAGTTGACCGTTTTAATTTTTATCTTTTGTTGATTCGACTATTTAAAAACCTGAATAGTTAAATATTAAATTCGTATATAAAAATAGATGTTTTGTTAGCTTTCTAAACGATGTGGTTGTAGAAAAATTAAATTTAAACAATTAAAATATCTCTTTCACGAAATTAGAGTCTTAATTCGACTTCATCTTCTTCACTCGAAAATGAGGAAGACGAAGTTGATTTGGGATTTTGGTCTCGCGAAGATGATGTTTTAAGTTTTTTTAAAAGCAAAATGACATTGTTTGATTAATATTTAATCAGTTTTTAAAACAAGATCGTTGGAAGAGTTAAAAACATCTGATTTTTAATCAAATTTAACACTTGACTATTCAAGCTTTTTAAATGGCCGAATCAACAAAATATGAAAATTAAAATGGCTAATATTTGAAAGTTGAAGATTTTTTTTGCTCAAATATGAATAGAATTTTTTTTGCTTTAATTTAAAAGTTCAGGGTTTTAATGGCTGTTTTCTCATTCATATTTCCATAAATTAAATTACTTAATCCTTACGTTGGCCGTCACCAGAAATCTGACGAGATTGTCAATGAAAATCTGAGTCGTAGGTAGGGTTGGTCATTTTACCTGAATCCGTGTTCGGACCCGTTCCAAAAATTTCTAACCTAAATTTGAATTAAAGTGGCAAAATATCCGAACGGATATTAGGTTAGCAGAAATTAGATAACCAAATCTCAAATAGTTAATATCAAAATGGATATCTCAAGACAACCAAACATATGTATATTTAACTATGTATTCTTCGTTTACTTTTTCATTTTATTCAAAATATTTATATTAAAATTGTATATGAATTAAAATTAAATAATATACATACTTAAAAATGATTTGTTATTCATTTAAATTGCATGTCAAGCTTCTTGTTTCATACATTAATAAATATTGCATCCAGAATCTCAATATAACATCCTTTTCTATTTTTAAAGTTTTATCCTCAAACTTATTAATCATCTAATCTATTAAAATTAAAAATATTAGTTAAATTAATAGTAAAATTTTACGTAAAAGACACTTATCAAGTGAAGAATTTATTTTTTTCTTTTAAATTTAAATATCTAAACCCAATCGAAATCGCCGAACCCGAATTAAAAATATCTGAACACGACCCGATATATAAAACACCCAAACGGGTACTAGACTCCTACATCAAAATAATTAAAAACCTGAAATACCCGACATAAACCAGAATGGGCACCCGGATGCACATACCTACTCATAGGGA
Organism: Moricandia arvensis; assembly: GCA_905132765.1. Classification (NCBI taxonomy): domain Eukaryota; kingdom Viridiplantae; phylum Streptophyta; class Magnoliopsida; order Brassicales; family Brassicaceae; genus Moricandia; species Moricandia arvensis. The sequence continues at coordinate 19,022 of CAJHQP010003583.1, forward strand.
AACCAATAGCCTACCGTAAAAAGCAAATAATTTCTCAATAAGAAATTAAACAATGTTATCAAAGTATTTTTTCCGCGGATTAATATTTAATTGTCTACATATTCTAATTTTGGTTTCAATGATGGTTGGTGAAATTTCAAATAATATTATTAATTTTTAGGAAAAAACTCTCTTTAAAACTTAAATATATCAAATTAACTTTTTCTCACGTGGTATAATACTAAAAAGATTTGATAATAAACTAAAATAATAATTTTAGTAGGAATAATTATCAAAAACAATATTATACTACTAAAAGTGTTTTCTAACAATACATAGTTAAAGATGTTTCCAAACAATCCAAAATCATTAGGTCCCACTTTTTAACAATTTAGCTAATTTTATATAATTTTTTTGATAAATACAATAATTAATTAAAAATTGACAATATATATAACTATATTTTTGCAAGTTAAATATTACAAAATATTTCTATTTAATATAAAGAAGTTAAGTAAATGTGTTAGCCTCTTTGTATTTTCACAAATATGTAATGGTGTACTCATATAAGCTAAGAAATTAAATATGAAAATATATTATATAGAACATACTATATTTAATTGACGTCAAATAGGTTTACCATTTCAAATTATCAAAACCATATATTACATAATTAAATTTTTAAGAGCTGTACTATCAAAACCAATCAAGTTACTGGCAACTGCTAATATATCTTGTGGTACAAGTCAAAATTTGGTTCAGTTACATTCAACCCGATCCGATTGACCCCTAACCCGTATGTCGACTCACGTTTTATATTTAAAATTTTAATCGGTACAACCCATAAAAAAAACCGTATAACCGCATTCGCTCTCTTGAAATTTGTGGGTAATCTAAAACATTGATGAATAATATTAAATTTAATAAAATAATTATTTTATTATTTTTTGAAAATAATATAAAACATATATTTATAACTAAAATTATATAATTTTTACAATATTTTATATATTTTTATGATTTTTTTTTGTATAAGTTTTTTATTTTTATCTTTTAATTTTTCGGACTGGTCGGTGTAATATGCTCGACTCAAACACAGCCCACTTAAAATCGACTCAACCCATACTCAGATGTAGAATTTTTTGAAACGGTCGACCCGCATCTGTTCCATGACGGATGAAACGGAGCGGAGTCATAGGTAATGACTCAAATTCCAGCTCTAATCAATACTCTATAAAAAAATTTATAAGCTTTTTCATCTTATGATTTTTCCCATTTATGAAAGAGATTTACAGTTGGGCCATAGAATAAATCAAAATATGACGACAAGTAAAAGGAAAAATAAAAGTCAGAAATAGCCTCGAACGTTCTCTCTCGCCTCTCTCAAGGTACACACTATTTTCCTTTTTCTGTTTTCACGATCTCATGTCTCCTCTTTACTCTCGTTCCAATCTCTTCTGTCTAGCCAAGTTCTTGTCTTTCTGTTCCTTGTCTTGTTATTTTCATGTAAGCTTGCTCTTAAATTTGATCTAATCTGATAATCGGATAGATTTGGATCCGAACACTAATCTATTTATCTTTTGTCAATTCGAATCGCCAGATCTCTAAATCGGAGAGACAGAAATTTAGGGTTTTGGTTTTAGGGTTTGTCCGATATAATGATCTATAATTCTAATTATAATTTCTAGGTTTTTTTTAATTTATAATTTTTATTTTTATTTGCAGTAACAGATCCAATAGATGGAGAAAGGAGAATCAACAAGCACCTCTTACTCAGACACCAACGGATCAAACGACTTTGAATGCAACATCTGCTTCGAGTTAGCTCAAGACCCCATTGTCACTCTCTGTGGTCACCTCTTTTGCTGGCCTTGCCTATACCGTTGGCTTCACCACCACTCTCACTCTCAAGAATGCCCTGTCTGCAAAGCTCTTGTCCAAGACGACAAGCTCGTCCCTCTCTACGGTCGTGGCAAGAACCAGACTGACCCTAGAACCAAACGTTACCCCGGGATGAGGATTCCCAACAGACCAGCTGGTCAGAGACCCGAGACTGCTTCTCCTCCTCCTCAGCCTCAGCCTCAGAATGATGCGGCTAGTAACTTGTTCAACTACGGTATTGGTTTGATGGGTGGGTTTATGCCAATGGCGACTACTAGGATTGGGAATTTCAGTTTTGGGGTTGGTGGGTTGTTGCCTTCTTTGTTTAACTTTCAGTTCCATGGGTTTCCGGACGCGGCGCTGTATGGTACCGCGCCTGGTTACCCTTTTGGTGGTTACCATGGTTTCCGTGGAGTTCCTTCTCATGGACAAGATGGGAACAATGAAGCGACGGCTCGTGGAGGGCATCCAAGCGATGCGGTTCTGAAGAATATCTTCCTTGTCGTTGGAGTTTGCGTTTTATTATTCCTTTTATTGTGAAGAATTAAACATTCAGTTTGGTTTTTATTCTCAGGTATGATACGGGCAACTCTACTCTTACTTGGTTCGAACAATGCATGTATATATACGGTAATAGGCTGAGTTATGTGTCTGCTTCTGTTTTTGTGATTTGAAGAAGAAACTTGGATCTTCTATACACAAGTCTTTTTTTTTTTATCTATTTGCTTTTGTGTTGTCTCTGCATCTTATGAGAACTAGCTGTTGTGGAATAAATGTTACACAAGGTTGGATATATTCTTTTTTACAGACTTGGGAAGCTTTTGAAACTGATTCCTGCTTTAGTACTTACTCATAAACATCAGTTACTCTTCTTACTTGGCTTAAAACTAGTCTGTATAACCTTTCAATAGGTCATGAATCTTTTATGAATACAAATCCTGATCATTCAATAATACACTGATATGGGATGTTTAGTTGAATAACTCCTTTTCCCTCTGCCTCATGCTCTTTCTTCCTAAACTAAGTAGCTGTAGTAGATGCAGTGCGGTATGATCTGCTAATGTAATCTGATTCCTGGAAATCTTCTGTAACTATCTACATAATTTCATTTTATCTGCAGACAACATATGTCAATTAGAATAGTGGAGATTTGCTTTAGTGATGTTCCATTTGATAGTGGAGAGAAGAACACAATGATACTGTTTATTATGGTTGGTGCTGTGTATTAAAGTGTTGGGACCTAGTGTTATAAATTTATAAGAGTAAAGATGTTATACATATTGTATTAGACTCCAGCATAAGAATGATGTTACAAGATAAAATCGTTTGCTATCTCTTTGCTAAACTATCATAGAAATAATGTGTTCACAACTAGTAGTTGTGATTATTATTCTTTGTATCTGCCACTAGGCTTTGATTCGTTGGTCAACGAGACAGAACCGACTAGTTACTGTCGGAACCATAAGAGAAGGAAGTAACCAAAGCCTTGTGTCATTCTCTTATGTCTTCTTTGGCGTCTTAAAACAAAAGAAAAAATCAAATGTCAATGACACATATAAAAAAACTATATATTACAACAAGTTGTTATCCATTCCAATTATGGAACGAGACTAAAATATTCAATTAGCTCCATGCAGAGACCATTTCCCACTTGTCTTCCCCTCTGACTTTCAACAAACAGTTGACTTTTTCCACACGTTTCCTTTAAATCCATTTACAACCTTTACAACGAATCTTGCAGAATCACAAGGATGATCATCATCTTCTTCATCATCATCCTTCTCCAATGTCTCACCTCTTTCACAACCGCGCAACAGCCTTATGTCGGCACATCAACCACCGACTGTTCTGTCATCGACAACTCAACCTCTGTTCTCGGCTACTCTTGTAACGGCCTCAACAGAACTTGCCTCACTTACGCCATTTTCCGGTCAACTCCACCTTTCTCCACCGTCTCCTCCATCTCCTCCCTCTTCTCCGTCAACGCGTCTCTCCTCTCTTCCCTCAACAACGCTGCAACAACCTTCCTCACCGATCAACAAGTCATCATCCCTTTAACTTGTTCTTGCTCTGGCAACAACGGTTCCTATTCACAATCCAATCTCACATACACAATCCGACAAGGCGATTCTTACTTCGGCATAGCCAATGACACTCTCCAGGGGCTTTCGACATGTCAAGCTTTGGTAAGACAGAACAATGCTTCTTCTCAGTCTTTGTTTCCTGGTATGAGGATCCTTGTTCCTATCCGTTGCGCGTGTCCCACGGCTAGACAAGTTAGTGAAGATGGGGTTAACTATCTTGTGAGCTACACCGTGGTGTTCGGTGACACTGTTGATATCATCAGCCAGAGATTCGGCGTCGAGACGAGTAAGACTTTGGAAGCTAATCAAATGTCTTTTGACGATCCTGGAGTGTTTCCTTTTACTACAGTTCTGGTTCCATTACAGAACCCTCCTTCAAATCTCAACTCCATCACTCCTCCTCCTCCTCCACCTCCACCTCCATCAGTTTCTCCTCTTCCAGATGGTAAGAAACAGAAGAGAACATGGGTTTATGTTCTTGTCGGAATACTAGGAGGAGCTTTGGTTTTGAGTGTGATTGGTGCAGCCATGTTCTGTCTAGTCAAGAAAGAATCAAGAAAGAAAGAGGAACCAGAAAATATAGATAGCTTCACAGCCAAGACACCATCAGTCTCCTATCAAGAATCTGATATCGATCCGCTCGATGGTTTATCAGGTATGGTGGTTGACACCTTGAAGGTTTACAAGTTCCATGAGCTACAATCTGCAACGAGTGACTTCACATCTTCTAGCTCGGTCGGAGGATCAGGGTACATCGGTAAGATCAACGGTGATGGTGCAATGATCAAGAAAATGGAAGGAAACGCTTCGGAAGAGATCAACTTACTGTCGAAACTAAACCATTTCAACATCATTCGTCTCTCTGGTTTCTGTTTCCATGAAGGAGACTGGTACTTAGTCTACGAACACGCTTCTAATGGAACCTTAAGTGATTGGATCTACGCGAAATCATCGCTCTTGAGCTTGGCTCAGAGACTGCAAATCGCTTTGGATATAGCAACAGGGCTTAACTATCTACACAACTTCGCAGACCCTCCTTACGTTCACAGGGATTTAACAAGCGGAAACATCTTTCTTGACTTCGAGTTTCGAGGAAAGATTGGTAACTTAGGTTTAGCTAGGTCAACGGAGAGAGATGGAGATTACGTGTTGACCAAGCATGTGGAAGGGACAAGAGGGTATTTAGCTCCTGAGTATTTGGAACATGGGTTGGTCTCGACCAAGCTTGATGTGTATGCTTTTGGTGTTGTGTTCTTGGAGATTGTTACTGGTAAAGAAGCTTTGAGTTGAAGAAAGAGATTGATGAAGGTAATGTTTTGGAGGAGCTTTTGGTTAGTGGAAGCTTCTTGCCTGAAGGGCTAGTGAGTTTTGTGGTGAGATTGGTGATGGATTGTTTGAAGAGAGATCATTTGAATCGTCCATCGATGGATGAGATTGTTTTGTCTTTGTCCAAGATCTTGACAGCTTCGAAAAGCTGGGAATCGTCTTACTAAATTTTAAGGCCCAATATGTTTTAGCCTTTTAGACTGCATGTTAACCAAAAGAATTTTCTTTTTGTTTGCTTTTAGAAGCTTATGTTCTTGTTTTGGATTTGGTCAGAAAAAAAAAGTTGATTGGCTTTAACTTTTAAGTATGAATTTGGCTACACTTTGGGTTACTAAATTTTGTAAATAGCAGAATTTTAATAATATTAGAAAGGCTGTAAATTTAAAAATTATTACAAGAACTCTGAGTAAAAAAGTAATAAAACAATAAAAAGAAAATTATATTGTGATGGTCTATTTACTAAAATTTGTATGGTTTTAAGAGTTGGATAATTAGTTGATTTTCAAAAGGTGAAATCTTTAAAATAATTTGACAATGCTTGTAAGTGTTACCATCGGTTAATGAAAAAGATACAACATAGATATTTTTTTTTCTGCTCTTAAAACAATTCTTCTAAAACGATAACAATTTTGAGTTCATTGGAAAACGAATCTCATGTTATAGAAAATGAATCTCACGTTTGAAAAAGATTTACCTCCGAATTTTGAAAAACATTTTTTTTTTTTGACTAACCAGGTGTTGAGCTTACGCCCCACCACCTAGGTCCCGGCGCCAGCCTTTGCATGTACCGTTTAGGGCCCTGGGCACGCCTCCCCTCCCGCGAGTCGAACAGCTGACCTCCCAGTTTGATTCCCCCAGCTCGGGGCAGGTACCACTGGACTACAAGATCCTGGGTTGAAAAACATTTTCTTTGTCAAAAAAAAAATTGAAAAACATTTTTGTTTGTCTCATAAATCGTTCACAAACTCCAAAGAGGAAGTTTTTTGAAATTTGAAAATATGAGTTATTTTAAGAAAATAACCAGTTAATATTTATACCAACATATATATATATATATATATATATATATACAAATTTCTAAATCGTGATCTATTCTATTTTCTAAATTCAGAAATGATTTGCATTTATTCATTTAGTACTTAAAATATATTTTCTAAAGTTATATATTCCTTCCGTTTTGGTTATATATCATTTAAAAAATTTACATACATATTAGAAATTATTTAATTTTTATTATACTTTTAATTAATATATTATATTATTTGTTTGTTGTTAATTAATGACTCGAAAATAAAAATAAAAATGAAAAGAATGTATCAAAATTTGTATTAAAATGATAAAAGATATTTATAACAAAATATATGTTTAAAGTCTATAACGATATATAAAATGAAATGTAAAGAATACTTTCATTGAAATGCATAAAAATTACGGGGTAAGAAGAGAGAGAAGGGTCGAAGTGACTTGAAGTTCGAAACTAGGATGATAGAGGAACAGGCTGTTATGATTGGGTCGTCAGAACACGTGGCAATTTAGTATACGTTGATTCGGACATGGACCACATATTCCACGTGGCTATAACCATCCTGGCTTTGCCACACGGACCTTATTTAATTGAGTTTATGTTTGTGTTCCTAGGACCACTTCTTGTAGTGATAGATATGAGCCAGCATTGAGTCATCAACATAAAACACATTACATTATACATCCGGCGTTTAATATTATTCTCGTTAACAGTAATTACTATTGTAATTTTCTTAAAGTATTAAAGTGAAGAGTAATGGTAATACATAGCTTGCTAGCGGCACAATTTCAATACCATTTGATAATTTTATTTATTTGAACTGTACAATTTATCATGTTCAGTCTATTTTTTTTTCACTAGTATACAATGTTTCAAAATATTAATTATCTATACCATTTGTTTATGTATTCATAATAGTTCCATATTATTTTACATATAATAGTCATTAGCACTACTACAGGTTGTTTCATCGCTGTCACCATTTTCTCATCTTTTATCTCACCATCCATAGCTTCGTTACTTTCTTTAAATGATTCAATGTAATGATATTTTGTTCTATTCTGTAGAATATAAATATAATTTTAAATTGAATAAAAGCATGTATACTTTTTTAAGTTACATCATTGATATGAATAATGGTTTATGCATTAATCACACTGACAAAGTGATTTACAAACTTAATTTTATCATTTTATTAACGACACCCACACAAATGATTTTAATTTACAAATTTATTCTACTTTCTATTTTATATAGTATGATTTAATATTACAAAATATTATATATTATTTAAGTTTAATTTTATTTTTAGATATTATAAATATATATTATAGTTTATATTTTGGTTTGAATTTAGTGATTAAGATTTAGAGTTTAGTATTTAGAAATTAAAATTGAAGTAATATTTAGTATTTCAGAATTGTAAGTGGGGCACAATAATATACTACTTCGGCAATATAGAATAAAACATTTCGATGCATATATTTGGGGTAAATGCCAAGCTGACGTGGCGGCTCTTCTACGGTCATATGGAATGGTTTTGAGTTGCTCTTGACAATATATTATATCGGCCATGTCATCCTTGGTTACCCGATAATTGTAAAAAGAAGGGGTAAAAACCAGATAGCATAAATGTTAGATTATACATTACATTAAAACCAATAACATTTACTTAATTTCTACTGCCAAATTGGTTAGTACTCAAATGAACCCTACTTAGATCGGGTCTTTTCTGTTCCTGGTCGATTAGTTTTGTCCATTGTACCTAATTTGAGTATTATAAAGTACGTATGATATCATACATTAGATCTACAAAGGATACTGTTTTTCAAGCAAAACAAGTAAAAATAATCCTTCTTATTCGTTCACTTCCTCCTCTAAATCCAATATTTTCTATCTTGCTGTTACATTTTGGTATGTTTACATAATATATATATATATATATATATATATATATATATATACATACACATATGCAAATACTGCTTGTATTATTTATCTATATATTATATCACTTGTTAGAACAAAGTAATAATTGATTATATAATTAACCGGGGACCTAACCGTAAGAGGAAAGTTTAGAGTAATGCGTAAACCCATCGATCCTGAGTTCGACTTCTATCAAAAACTAAATCCTCATTTGTGTGGTCAGACAAAATAAATATTTTCTCATGCTTCATAGTAGAAAACAAGGGTTCAATTATTCGTCGGCTTCGGCCCTGAGAATTGTTTGAGTCTAGATCCAGACACACAATACAAAAAAAATGATTGTGTACAATCAAATTAATATTTATTTTTCACTCATTTCATATGCTTTTGTCTATCTCATGCATAGTGCTAACTAAGGATGTGAAAGGCCTAAATTAACCAATATGGATCTGATATATTCAAAGTCAAAGTTTGAATTTCTGTATAATATGGATCCTTTCTTATTAGCTATACATTTGAACCATCTATTTTAAATATTGACATAGACAATTATATATAACATATTTAGATTTGATATAGTCAAATTTAGCCTCAATATCATGTAAGAAAGGTACACGAGCAAGTGACATAGATGTGCTTTATGCTTACAATACATTCTTATATCAAAATGCATAGAAGATATATATATATATATATATATAGATATATATATATATATATATAATTTAAAATTTAAGGATCAAATATTTAAACTTTAACCTAGAATGGTCTAAAATTAAAGCTGTCCCAATCTTGAAAGGACAAATACAATAATATATTAGTAAATAATTGTTAAAAGCATGTCATGCCTAGATTACGAAAGTTTTCATGTACAATATCAATATGACACATATACAAGTATTAAGATATTCATATTTTTTTTGCTTGGAAAAGATATTCATACTGACTCACAAATAAATGGGAAAACCGAAGACATGTGGTGAGCTTGTGGTCACACCACTATACAAAGCACTCTTGAGTTGCAAAGAATGAGTGTGCTTAAAAGGCGGGAATAAAACAAAAGCATCTATCACCAAAGGTAGAAAACTTAAAACCAGAAAGACATAGAACAAAAAAAACTTCTCCTCTAAAAAAATAATCAACCAAGAAAACGTACTAGACAATGATTAAAATTAAAAGGGTATATATATCAAAGAGCTAAAAGAGATAAGATAAATTTTAAAAATAAAAAAAAATAAAGGAGAAAGGAACAATTGGATTGACACCGAATGGACAGTGGAATAAGAAGGGACCATCGCCTCCATTTACAGTCATTTCCCTTTGTGTTTGTTGTATCACTTGCACATTAATTAAAAATAAAATGTATTCACATATCACCAACAAAAGAATAATCAGATACTTCATATTGAAGTCTGTTAGTTTTGATGTAGTCTTTGGATCGACCTTGTTACTATTATTGGAGTATATCATTTGGATGGAGACAACTAAGCTAGCGGTGCAGAACAAACAACGTAGAAAGAAATGAATATAATTAGTGCATCCATGAACTATCCCATATCAAAAGTACGATGAGATTTTGAGCAAGAATATATGATAAACTACTTGACAATTGATGTATTCTTGAATCGATCTATATATGATTGGACGGAGACAAGTAAACTAGCCGTGCAGAACAAATATGTTGAACAAAAAAATATATATGTGCCTATGTAAATAAACTCATATTAAAAGTAAAAAAAATAAACTAGAGGGTTAGAAGTGTGATAGTTTCAAAGCTCATTACACTAGGGTTCCACATTTTTTTAAAAAAAATTAGTGGCAAAAAGGTAACGTAAATTTTAACTTTTTATAAATAATAAATTTAACTTTGACAAACAAATATATTTCATTAACCAATTTTTCAGATTTATTCATAACCAGTTTAAAAATATTATATAAAAGTAAATATTTTACTAAAAGATTCCTAAAATGTTTCTACCCAAATACCATAACAATATTTGAATTAGAAGTTTATTATGTTAAGCTGAAATCACCGACACAAAAGTAATACAGTCGATCTATTCTGAAATCAATTTTATCATTCGATTTAGTCAAAAATAATAATTATCTAAGCAAAGCATTATCCTGAAAAACATACAAAGAATCCCACATCAAAAGTTAAAATAAGACCTTAAGTGATAATGGATCAATTACGTTATTGTAAATAGGTTTACACTTTTAAATTGGAAACTTATAAAACTTTTCTATCAAAAAAAAACTTATAAAACTTAATAATAAAATAACTGGAATATAATTTATGAATATAACACTGAAAACTGTGAAAATTAACTTGAATTGTGACACGCGAATCCATTGAAATGCATATATTACCATTTCAGAATGGCCGTAACAAACAGAATAAACATTAAGAATAAAATTTAAATGGGGACATGTTAAATATGCTAAGAAGGACAATTACCAAAAGACAATTACCAAATTTTGACAAATTTATAATATTTTATGATTGAAATACTTTGGGTTCTAACCAAATTATATTGGTCAGTAATATTATCTTGTATACTTGTTTTTACGTTTAAACATAATATTAATAAACACAAGTATCTAATAGTAAAATTATCGTGTACTAATGATCCGTATTAGATCAATCATGAGAACTGGATATGGGATTTTGGAGACCATAAATGCTCATTAAGAATTTATTTTAAAAAATCACATAAATTAGAGATTACGTCTATGTATACATAACCTCAAAAAATTTTGGGGTGCAAGGTTAATATCTCACTAGTCTATGCTTAGATCAGGCAGGTCAATCATGTACGGTTTATCGTTTTTGTTCGTGGCCTAGTACAGCATGTAGTACAATATATTTGCTTTAACAACTGTTAGTACTGCATTTTAAATGGAAGATATAATGCGGCTCTCATCTAAACAACACAATAATCATGTTGTACCACAAATTCTATTTCAAGACAAATTTTTCTATTACATGTATTAACTATATTTACATTTTATTTTTCAGAGTGATTCATATATATATATATATATATATATATATATATGAAAACCAGTGGTGAATTCCGACCAATTCCTAAAATTATGAATAAAATAGTATCCCCCCCCCTAAGAAAAAACAAAAAAAAACTGATGTTACATGAAAAATGATTTGATTATGTGAAAGTCTCAAATACAAAAAAAAAAAAACTTGTGTCCATCTACAAGACTATACAATAAAAAATTGGGAGCTTTAAGAAAATCTTAACAATTTTTGGACGAAAGTGTTAGTACGTTATATATATACTTATAGTTTCCTCTCAAGTATTGATCGAGCCTCCTTATAAATCAGAATTAGTACGTTATATTTTAATCTAAAATGTTTGACCTACAACTTTGGAACTTTTCTAATATCAAAATCAGAGGTTAAACATAAGATATTGAATTATGAAAAACAAGAGCTAATGAATGAATCATTATTGATATGCTAGTTACGTATTTGTTGTTTAATCGCTTGATGTCTTTGTCCTGATGAAATTCAGAGTTTCTTCATATATATAGATCACACATGGCATATTAAAAGAGTTTAATGATCTACTATGAGACGTGTAAGTATATATGTATGTCTATATTGAGTATTAACAACCATATGTGAACAAGTGACTCTAATCTTTTTAGCATTTAATTTCAACTATTACGTTTTCTAAGCCTATTCATAAACACGTTAACACGTATATAGAACATTTATAGAACCCTTAAGTCATCAACTCGTAGGATTGCATTGACATTATTATATCGTAAACTGAAGAGATCAATGAATGTGAGGAAGAGAGGAAAGTAACGTGTAGAAATAGCAATGAAGAGGTTGATGAAGCTACAAAGAGATACTTGGAAAGTTTTGCAACCACCATTGAAGACACTCTAACCAGAGGATCCATTACATGTTTGAGTCTTCTATTAAATGCGTAAAGGAGGGTAAAGGACACACAACTCGTGCGAAAAAGGAGGTTCCGCACGTGATAGATGGTTGTGTATACGTGTGAGTAGAGGATGGGATTCACGTGAGAGATTCACCCGACCAAAAACTATTTTTTTTTCAAAAACTATTTTTTTTTTTTTTATATTTCTCTGCAAATTCGAAAAGAGAAAGATACTGGTAGGAGTGAAGAAGGTTAGGCTGTCAACTGTCAATCCCGTTTGCAGTTGCAACAAAATATAAAGATTAAAATTGAATTCATAAATTATATTTGGAGAATTTTAATATAACTTCTTTCTTCGTTTTCTGTTTTAATCTGCCATTTTAAGGACATGAGCACTGAATATGAAATTTTAGGTGGATAGAGAAATAATTCTGATATTGATTTTGTAGAAGCTAAAATTATTTTTACTATAAATTTGCTTTCTTCCAATGAAATTTTAGCCATTTTCTTGGGGGCCTTCGAATTACATTAAAATGTACTTTTTGTAAAAGAAAAAAATTCTAAATCGTAGTTTACTAAATTATCCTTACCAAATTGATATTGTTGAGGAATTACTTGCCCACTTGAGTTAATTTAGATTTAAGTAAGAAGTTTAAACCAAACTATAGGTGCTACAAAATTATTGATTTGGTATCTGATTCTCACATGATAGATACCAACTTAAGTCTCCATAGAAAATATATACAAGTGGGTTTACACCTTTTGCTTTCGAGCCTTCCATTAATTATTTATCCCGTTGTGGATTATTAACCTACACTGCAATATATCCAAGATGCCTCTAACCGTTTGTAGGATGGATACGCACGTAAACTCGATTTTGGAAACATAAATATTTTTAATTTATGTTATATCTCGGGTGGATGGTTGTTTTTAACACTGGATAACGCATATTATATATGTTAAAACTAATTGATAATAAATGGATTAACCAATCTATTTTATATATTGCTTAAGATCTTTTTTAACTATCAATGTGAGATCTTTATCACTAATACGCCCCTCGATATGATGGTTCTTTGAATGTCAATTTTGGAATGTTTGGGCAAGGATCGATGGGCCAACTTTGGGCACAAATCGATAATGAATTGGGTGGAATTGTGTGGATCGTGGGCTCTGATACCATGTTAAGTTAGATGGGCTTCTAACCTAAAACCAATTTTGTGATAAGTGGTTACCTATATATCTTATATGTTGCTTAAGATTCCTTCAAATTACTAATGTGGGACCTTTATCCCTAATAATATCATCATATAATTTCTAACTCTATTTTGATGATCAATATGTAATATATTTTATATTGATGAACGACTTCACGAATAATAATTCCATAATAAAGTTTTCTTCGAAGCACTTAGATCGACAGACGGTTCTGCTTGTATGACATCATCGAGGGACATGCTCTTTCAGCTTACAATACTCTACAATTTCCAATAAGTTTTACATCATATAATCTGTAAAAGCATTGCATACTCTAGGATTTAAACCTAAGAACTAGATGGAGAAACCTTTAAATTTTAACCACCAGATGAAGATGCTTCCACATCTCGGATGGATGGTTAATCTTAAGTTTTTAAAAGGAAATAATTGTGTTTAATTGTATGTGTGTTATTATAATTTATTTAATATTGAGTTTGCCAATTTCGACTCAAAAAGTTGATATCTGGCTTGATCAAATTAGATTGGACATGATCAAATTCAGTTGAAACTTAATATCTAAACTAATTTATCTTAGGACTGGTACCGCCTTTAGTTTCCAGTATAGTTGGTCTATTAGATTGTTCTACTCCCAAATTGGTTGATCAAACCTTTTCAACATATTTCTGTAATTTTGTCTGCATATTGTTGTATATTAATCTAGACGTAGAAAATTGTAAATAAGGATAATATCATACTTGATAACTTAGGTTCGGTGTCGTTTAGGCTAACAACAAATAGACATCATTATTGGCATAGATTGAGGAAGATGATAATCTTACCATCATTTTGGATATTCACTTCACTCTTTCTATATCTCATTGATACTTCATCTGAACCACATGTTCACAATGACAACAACCCAACCACTACACCAAAGCCAAAGACATAAAACCAGGGCATAACACCGGAAAAAAACAAACACCAAGAGAACCCTCAAAAATCATTTGCACCTACATCTGGACGCCTCCACATTTCAACCTCATTGTATTGCTTCACAAGTTAGAAGTCACCAAGGAAGAGAAAGACCAAAAGTATACCAGGAGAAAACTTTATTTAAAATGCAGGAAGAGGACTCTATCGAAACTATAAGATGAAGAGGTGAACATAACTCATGTTCTTCTTCTTCAAACCCTTACCTTCAATTGTTCGCCAGGGACCATCAAATCACTAATACATTGCTACATTGTTACTAAATCAAAGACCAATTAAACAAAACTCTAAAATTCATGAGAGATTAACCGTATTTAACTTCTATCAAAGGGTTACAATACCACTTGAATCATGCTGTGAACACAGCCGTGCATCACACGAGAGACACCAAAGCTTGGACCTCCATCTCGAAGGGCGACACAGACGGAGACCGGAGAAGGGCGCAACCCTTAAACACCACCGACAAACACCGCTCCACACGCCCATATCTACAAAAGGACTACCAAATCTGATATAAGAAGTGCTCAAAGGTAAAAAATGACTCTTAAGAAGAGGAGGAGTCATCCAAAACAACAAAGGGGAACAACACATTTTTGGAGACAAAATCCGGGGGCCGCGAAAAGAGGTGTCAGCGACCTAGGATTTTGAAGCAAATGATTTTCTTCAAACTAAAAATTATTATAAAAAAGAAATTTGAGTGTGAATTATTCAATTGTTGAAAGTTTTCACTGTTAAAATGACTAGTTACCATACTAACAACAATTAAAAACAACTAGATTTTGATTCGCGTTTTGAAACGGCATATGAATACTATAATAATTAAAGTAGGGTTACTATTTTTCTCAAATAAATATATTATTTAAGTTATAGAAAAAAGAATATACTCCATTATTTAAGTAGAAAAGTATTATGTGGAAGTTTTTATGGTGGCGGTTTGAGCATCGAGACATGACTGTGGACTCAACTTACCTTTGTATTCTTTTTTAATATTTGTTTTCCAAATTAACTCCTTTAAAATGTTGATCGCAGCCGACAATTCCGTGATAAAAAAAAAAGCTTAATACTTTTTGAGTTTATAAATAAATATAGTTGACAAAAACAAACAAGAAAAAAATTGACAGGGACAGTCTCGTAATTTTCAGATGTATATAAGTTTTGTCTTTCTTCTTCATCGTTATTGAAATGGAAAACCTTATGTGGATTTTTATATATTATAAAAAAAAGAAGTTATTAGACCACTTGAGTTTCAAAAAATAAATATGAAAACGATAATCGAGAATAGTTTAGCTTATAAAAAGAAAAAGAAAAATAAATAAGATTGGTGGGCTATAAAGGGAGGCGATGAAGAAAGAACAGCGACCTCTTCTTCTCTCTTCCTTTCTCTTTGGGAAGAGATTATTATAAGCTTTCTTTAATCTGTAAAATGGTTTCCAGACTTTGCTGAATAAACTCTCACTACCAGAGAAAAAAAACTAAAGAGCTCAAGAAAAAGAAAGCTGGAGAGAGAGAGAGGAGATAGAAAACGATAGCTAAAGCTCTCAATCTTCTCTTTCTTTAGTTCTCTGCAACCTCAAGGTACTCTTATCTATCTCTATCTCTCTCTACCATTTATATATATGTAGATGATGACAGAATCTGAAAGTGAGAACCTTAAAAGAGATACAAGAAAGAGATGTAGAAGAAAAGAAAAACTCTATAATATACCTAGTTGACTCCTCTCTATCTCTCTCTCTCTCTTTCTAGTTGATTCTCTGTGTGCTATGTTGTCTATATCCTTACAGGAGAGAGAGAGATATAAAAACTATGAATAACAAGAATCAAGAACTGGCATGGGTCTAGCTATTACTACAACCCTTCCACATCATCAACATCATCAGAAGAAGAAGACTCTTGACAACCATCTAGATTCTATGTCCCAAGATTATCATCATCATCACCAAGGAATCTTTTCCTTCTCCACTGGATTCCACCAACCATCATCATCTTCCCATCAGGAAGAAGTTGAGGAATCTGCTGTCTCCGGAGCTCCGGTTTACGAAACCGCCGGAATGTTATCTGAAATGTTTGGTTACCCCGGCGGTAACAACAGTGGCTCCGGTGAAATTCTTGATCATTCTACTAAGCAATTGTTAGAACAACAAGACCGTCACAACAACAACTCAACTCTTCATATGTTACTACCAAATCATCATCATCATCAAGGTTATGGTGGTTTCACCAACGAGCAACAACAACAACACCACTTCACATGGCCATCTTCCTCCGATCCTCAAAGTCAAGGAGATATGATTGGGACCGTACACGTGGAAGGTGGGAAAGGTTTATCTCTATCTCTCTCATCGTCATTAGAAGCAGCAGCAGCAGCAGCTAAAGCAGAAGAGTACAGAAGCATTTATTGTGCAGCCATTGATGGAACTGCTTCTTCTTCTTCTAACCAGTTCAAGACTCTTCTTCTTGATAACTCTTCTTCTCATCAACAACATCAAGTCATGGGACATTTCGGGTCATCATCATCTTCTCCCATGGCTGCTTCTTCCTCCATTGGTGGGATCTATACGTTGAGGAACTCCAAGTACACGAAACCAGCACAAGAGTTGTTGGAAGAGTTTTGTAGTGTTGGAAGAGGACATTTCAAGAAGAACAAACTTACTAGGAACAACTCAAACCCTAATACTAGTGGTTACGGTGGTGGTGGTGGTGGTGGTGGAGGGTCGTCTTCCTCTGTCGGCGCAGCCGCTGATAATCCTCCTTTGTCTCCGGCTGATCGGATTGAACATCAAAGAAGAAAAGTCAAGCTACTGTCTATGCTTGAAGAGGTAACGTTTTCACTTTTCACACTATATTCTTCTCTAACCAATGAACTAGTTTTCTTAAATTTTTGATTAAATAAAATGAACCGGACTATTAGATGATTGAATTGATCAAACAACCAGAAATTTGATTTTTCTCTTCTCATATTAATATTTTACATCAACCAATATTTCATAAAAGTTAGATATGTATTTTTTAAAAGTATGTATAGAGAAAGACCGAACGGTACAAGAACACGACACATGATCTAGTTGGTAGAGCTTGATTACACAATCCTACCATGCATCACTTACATAAATTATCTAACTAATATCATTATACTCGTGTTATAGTCTAATTTGCCATATATTAATTCATATTTGTGTGTTACGCGTTTGGTGGCATCGCTTAATCATATTAATATAAGAAATTAAATTAAGATTAATTAAGTGATGTAGTCTTCAACCAGATTATTTAAATTAGAGCTTCCTTCTCCATCTAAGCTACCTTCACTACGTAACCAAAACTAGTCCTTGAAGTTACTCCATTATTTAACTAAAAATTATTAATAGTTGACACTATCTTATTTCAAGATTTCTATACCATAATTGTATATAGTAGGAAAACGAAACACATTGGACTGCATTCCATATTACTTGATTTTATCATACTTTATTAAAAATTGCTAACATATGATCTAGTTATTACAAAATAATCAATTTATATTGTATTTTTAATTGAACTTTTTAGGTAGACCGACGGTACAACCACTACTGCGAGCAAATGAAAATGGTAGTAAACTCATTCGACCAAGTAATGGGTTACGGTGCGGCGGTTCCGTACACGACACTGGCTCAGAAGGCAATGTCTCGACATTTCAGATGTTTGAAAGATGCGATAGTGGTTCAGCTAAAACGCAGCTGTGAGCTTCTAGGTGACAAAGAGTCAGCGGGGGCTGCGTCTTCAGGGTTAACCAAAGGTGAAACGCCACGGTTGCGTTTGCTAGAGCAGAGTTTGCGTCAGCAACGAGCGTTTCATCATATGGGTATGATGGAGCAAGAGGCTTGGAGACCGCAACGTGGTTTGCCTGAACGCTCTGTTAATATCCTTAGAGCTTGGCTTTTCGAGCATTTTCTTAATCCGTAAGTCCATTTTCTCATCCCTTATTCAATACTATTACATATCTACTTTTATTATTCTATACAAGTACATTAATAAAAATTAGACTACCACTATGCATTGATAGAAAAAGAAAAAACTAAACGCCTTGAGGATATTTATAACCTTCTAAAATAGTATTAGTTTTTTTTGAAAAAATAAAAATAGTATTAGTTACACCAATTAAATTCAAATATTAGATTTTTTATTCATTTATTCTTTGATTCTACAAATAAAAGACCAGCAATTAAAGGTCCAAATTAATAAGATCATGATTATCCACGGATTCTTAAGTTGAGTTTTTAGAAAAAGTTAAGAAATTGTTTCTTAGTTTTCTTAAGGAAAATTAAGAAACTGTTTCTTATTATAAGAAACAGTTTCTTAATTTTCCTTAAAAAAACTAAGAAACAATTTCTTAATTTTCCCTAAAAAACCTCCCATACAAATCTGTGGACCACCATGCCCTAAAGGTACCAAAGCATTGACCTTGATATTTTCAAGAAGCTGGGTGTGTTTGTGCATAGTGTTTAAGTGTGCATGGCAAAGGAATATAATGAATAGTATAATAAAAGAAGATTGCAGAGTGAGATCACAAACTTTTATGCTTTGGGATCGTAATAGCATCCTAAATGGTTTCTCTGCTCTCTGCTAACCCTTTCTTTATAGTTTCCTCTTTAATCGGCTATAGGTTTCTTCCCCTATACTATATTAAAAGAAGTAACAATGCTATTAGCATAACTACAAAAATAGGTTTCAGATTTGTCAGTGGTGCAAAGTCATTGGTATATTGTCTCTTAAGAAAGAAAAAAAGAGAAAGAAAACAACTAAAAGCTGATAAAAGCAATTTCCTTTCTTATTATTCATCAGAACTTTCTTTATTTAATGTCTGTCATATTTTACTATTTTGTTGTTAGTGAAGTAAAGAAGAGAAGAGTTGTACAGTTTTAACTTGTACCTCTCTGCGAAAATATTTACTTTATCATGAAAAAAGAAGTTAAGAGACAAAAATAAAATCAATTGCTTCTTCTATTCTGCAATCAGCTTTTTCTTTTGTCTCTTAGATTCTCACGCCCTTGTAAGAAGAAAGTTGTACCTTTTATTGCATCTTACTTGATTGTGTTTTACTCTCTTTTTCTCTCTCTATATAGAATACAAATTTTATTCAAAACAATAACAGTTATTGGTTTAGGGTTCTAAAGATTGTGAAGTCATTTTCTGGTCTCTTTCTCAGGTACCCAAGCGATGCTGATAAGCACCTCTTGGCTCGGCAGACTGGTTTATCCAGAAATCAGGTCAGCCTTTACAATAGTAAAATATTTTTTATTACTGGTCATACAAGAACCCTTTTAATTACTCAGTGTTTACATATAAGTACTTAGTTTACAAATTTACTATACATATCAATCATTTCATCATGCAAAACCTGACATGAGTGGCTTCATGTCTATTTTCTTGCATGGATTCTGAATATGATAATCATTTTCTTGGGGCTCCTCTCTTTCTTCATTAAATACATTAAAAATACACACAAGTATACATGCAAGATACTATAGGACAGAGAGGTGGGGGAGTGAGAGAAAGAGAGAGAGAGAGGGAGACATAAATACTCAAACTAGGACCATATTTCTCATGTGCATGGAAGTTTGAAGCTTTAATTTAAATTATAACGTCCAGACCTCAAATTCTTGTATACGTACGTTTTTACACTTAGACTACATTTACATATCTTTAAATATTTCTAAATAAAAAACATTTCATGTCAGATATCACATTAAAATGTGAAGATATATATATTTAACTGAAGTGGTTCTACATATACTAGGATTTTTTTTTTTAAAGAGGAAGTATAATTTATTCACAAATCCATAATTATTTAAACAAAAGCTTAGTAATTCCATATATTTATTATAAATTTAGTGAAAGTAACAATTTCTCCAATAAAGGAATATGTTTTTTCAATTGTTTTTTCAGGTGTCGAATTGGTTTATAAATGCTAGGGTTCGTCTATGGAAACCAATGGTTGAAGAAATGTATCAACAAGAAGCAAAAGAAAGAGAAGAAGAAGAATCAGAAGAAAATAAAAAAGAAGATAATCAACAACAAAGAAGACATCAACAAACAAACAACAACGACACAAAACCCAATGAAAGCAACTTCACTCTCGTCCAGACAGTAACCGCACAAACTCCAACAACAACGATGATGACGTCGACACCTCATGAAAACGACTCTTCATT
This sequence comes from Moricandia arvensis, assembly GCA_905132765.1. Taxonomy (NCBI): domain Eukaryota; kingdom Viridiplantae; phylum Streptophyta; class Magnoliopsida; order Brassicales; family Brassicaceae; genus Moricandia; species Moricandia arvensis. The sequence goes on from CAJHQP010003583.1 coordinate 39,528, forward strand.
GCTCCCTCCCTCTACCTTCGTCGCAACCGCCGCTCCTCTCGGCGTTTCAGGCGCATTCACCGTCGCCACGTGTCAGCAAGATGTCAGTGACTTCCACGTCGAGGATGGTGTCATAAAGTTCGGGACCAAACAGGCTGGCGACGTGTCACTTACGCTTGGTCTACGCCACACTGGCAATATGCCTGATAATAAGAACCCTTCTTTCTCCGTTAGAGATTTTGGAGATTTTTAGACTACCTTCGTCGTTTCTCCATTTATCAATCAAATTTATATTATAGTGGATTTTTTGTTTAATACAAATATGTTTTTAGTCTGTTCACATGTATACTTTTGAGTTTATTTTTCTGTTTGCCATCTCGTAAGAAGAAGATAAATACACATATAAATTGATCCCCTAACTACAATAGTTCTTTGACCAAAAAAAAATACAAAAGTTCTATAATGTTGTTTAGATTATAATTATGCCATGTTTTGGTTTCTTTCTTTTTTCAAATTGATGTCCTTCCTAAGTTTTTATATATGAATCTTACATTTTATGAAATATATTTTTTGTTCATATTGATATTCCTACCAAAATTCTATAAATATTTATTTGTTCATTTTGTTATCTTACAAAACTCTATAATTTTTATATGATCACTTTTCAGTTTTCCACGTGGGATATTATTATTTTTAATAATGATCATATACATATTTTTAAAGTAATATTCTGCTCATATTGATACCCCTGTTAAAAAGTTTTATATTAGGAGTAAGTACATATTTTGAAATTGGAAATAGAGTAGTACTCAACGATTCTTCCATTTAAGAGAACATTTTTAAAACATCTTTACCAACGTTTTACTAATAAACGACAAAGTAGTAGGGAAGCGCCATGTCAATGAATTGACATACTTTGCTTATCAGCTCATGTAATCAAATTAATCACCTCAACTAATCCCTACTTACTACAACTATATATATTAATTTAGTAACGGCATTGTCAGCAAAATATGTTTGGGACACTAGATCAACTTATTAACAATTACATCATTTTTCAGTTCATGTTTAACGTGAATTAAATCCCTGTTCGTTAAGATATTAATGTGATTTTTTTCTCTAAGAACACAATTTCTCGAAAATTCCAAAAGGTTTGGTTACATGTCATATTGGGCATATCTTAATCGAGACGGTGACATTTTGATTCCACAAAAAGGCATTAACCTCCTTGCCATGGTGCTACTCATTACTTTGTCTATAATAGGGACTCGTTACTTAATTTCTTATAAAAGGGTTTCCTTAAAAGTCACTTCAATAATTTTATAGAAAAGAACATCTACGTTTCTCCTAATTCCATTTAGAATTGCATGAATCTATTCTAAGTATATATACATTACGTTCCGAGAACGACCCTTTTAGCAAGATAAATACTATACGATTGATATTTGAGGTTTCACTTTTTATTAGATGTCTTTGGTACAATCAGTAACTCCGAAGAGTAGGGGGAAACATCATGCCATATTATGGATAATAGATTATTTACATTCTCATTAACTAAAAGGTAGTCTATTCATGAACTATATATATATATATATATATATATATATGTAATTTACTATCTGTACTGTTAGATGTTAATATACTCCCGCTTACATTTGGTTGAAAAATACCAGGTGAGTTTTATCCCCAAAATAATAATATTATGTGAGTATGATTAGTGGTTAATTATATAACTTTATTAATGTTGATGAATTTCAGAAATAATTATTCTAAGATTTTTAGGGTTATATGTGTGTTTGATATGCAAGTTTAAAAATACTCATACATAAGAATGAAGATACAATATAAGAAAAACGAATTCTATAGCGTTAAAATCAGGCAAAAGTTTTTAAGAATTTCTAGCTAGAAAAATTACATGTCATCAGATAAAAGTAGAATCAATTGGTCAAAAATTCTAGATAATGACTTGGTAAGGAATCACATATATACCTACATGTATGTGTTTATTATTATTTTTTAATTTTGTATTATCAAATAAGATTAATGAGGAATTGAAGTTTAAAGATGTTATGTTTTCTTTATATTAAAAACATACTCTATAGTAATGGTGTTTATTAATTAATAATATATGGGGGAACTCGTGAAATGCTTCGATCTTCTTCTTTTTATAATGTGACCATGTAAGATAAGCTAATTTCCTTTCTTAATATTCTACAGCGAAAGTGAAGTTTCTTATAGCATCAATATCAATATTTAATTACATACATACATAAATTTTTAAGTACCAGTACCAATACTTAAATATAGTCCACCTTTTTCAAGCAGTTCCTTTTTGGTCATTTTGTATTTTGTTGATTCATGAATCTAAGAATCTAAAATCAACTCCAATGCAAAGTTCTTACATGATATTTCTGCCAACACAAAAGTTAATAAAAATAAGAAAACAATATCATTTCCACCCTCATAAAATATAACTACCACATGTGTTATTTTTCTTTTAGTTAATTAGTGAAGTTATATTAATATGATATTGTTCTGGTTAGATACTTTATTCAAATGATATTATTTGGATTATGCAAATAAAAAGATCTTATGTGGATGGAAGTGCTTCTAACACTAACGATAAGAATTTTACCAAGAACTGCCGTTACAAAGTCCGAAAAAAGAATTACAATTACACTAAAATGATTTTGTGAAAGCTTAGAGTACAGTATTTTGAATATCTTTACGTATAAATAAAAGTGCCGCCTGACCTAATTAACTCACTAAATGCATATGATATGAAGCTACTTTAAGTACATTTATTTCAATCGCAGTGGTCCATTTTTAACCCTTCCGGTCTGACCACCGTCCTTTATTACCTACCACTCATGAAAATAAGTATAATTGCAAAAACAAATTCGAGTATATACTGATTTAAGTTCATTATTATTTCTGACTATACACAAATTCACAAAATATCTTTTTTTTTTTTTTATATCTTCTTTTTTTGTCTTTTGTTAAAAGAAAAAATATTGATACGTGACAAGAAATCCATATGCATATGATTGTTAGATTTTTCATATTAATACTGAAGGGCCTGCCACAATCCATAATCCTATGCAGCTGTATGTGTGCCACACTGTGTGTCGATATATATATATATATATATATATATATTGTTTGGTTTTACTTTTAGAACGCAAGATAGTTTTTTAGGTCATACATACATACATAACATACATACTAGGTTAGCTCTCGAATTTGAATTTCTTTCATGTAAATTATACTGACCTTGAAAATTTGGTTTCGTGATAGCTCTTCTTAACACAATTCTGTAAATACCAAAAAGCTACTATTACTAGTCAAATATAGCAAACTGATTGGTTATGTATTAGTATAATAGATAAACAGTAATTTATTTTTAATGCAGTATTTTAAAAATAAAATAAAATAAAGGGCTTTCATGTTGAAAAAGCAAAAGGAAAAAGGTGGGGGGGGGGGTTTACATGCCTCTTGCTGGACAAAAAATCCGAACCCGAAAAATGAAACCGAATTCAATCCAAAAAAATAGTATCGAATCCGAGCCGAATTTGGTTAAATATCCAAACATGATCAAAATTTTAGTATCTAAAGAACTAAAACCGATCCGAACCAAAACCGATCCGAACCAAAATATTTTGGGTACCCGAATATATCCGAACCAGATTTATATACTTGAATATATTAGTTATTTTTAGATTTACTATCCAAAAATTCAAAACATTAAGATATTTTGAAGTTGTCAAAAATATTTAAAAATATATATATAAAAAAGTAAAAATAAATATCTAAAATACTTAACAATACTAAAAACACCAAAAATACCTAAAATATTTATTAATTCTCCATCTAAATATTCAAGTCAAACCATTTTTTATGTTAAAGTTAAGTATTTTGGCATATATTATTAAAATTTATATGTTATATATGAGTTTTAGTTTTAGATTTTGAAAAAAATAAAGTATAAATGAATTTTAAAATTTTAAAAATAATTTAAACGGGTTATCCTAACCCAAACCCGCAAAGTTAAGTATGTTATCTTGGAGCAAAAGATTGTTTTATTGGTATTTGAGAATATTTCTGTTTTATGAATGTTAATTATCAGACAATTAACTAACATTACTGGTTCTTGTTAATTTTAACAACCAATATGGATTAAACTATTCGGCTATACTAGTTCATACAAATTGTTATGAGCGACATATATAAATGTTGACAGAAAAAAAAAATACGTTATATGTGCGCATCAATATATAGTTCTTTGGTCGACATATATACATCAATACGTGCTGGTCGACAAAGTTATAATAACTATACAATAAATGTAATGGGGTTACATGATAGAATGATTGGAGAAGAGTGTATGGTCCACTATCATTTGAATATTTAATTTAGAGGATATGTCGTATCTTTTTGTTGTCTTATCTCCATATCATGTGAAGTGTGGCCTCATTGGCAGATAATATATGAATCTATCATCATTTCATATAAGTAGTTTGTATCAGCACTATCACTCCAAGCCCAGTAAAGCCCAGTACTCCAAGCCCAACGACAGAAAAGTCCAGTTCTCTACACCATCTTGCAATAAGGCCCAACAACATTAACAACTTAAACCCTAAAACGCATAGAATCTTCAATGGTCTTCAACAAGCTGCAAACAAGACAAAAGATAGGCTAGTACATAGGAAATTGCATAGCCCAAATTGGATTGTCCTCTTTGTACGGGAGCTGAGGAGTCAAGAGATCATTTGTTCTTTGACTGCCCCTTTAGTACTCGTGTATGGTCTTACTTCTACTCTTTGGGTCTCTCGCCTTCGGCCCAGTTCAAAGATATAATAAGTGTTCGAATGGAAGAGTGGGACAAGTGCAGTTCTCTCGCACTTACAGTTCTCATGCACTGTTTTTACCATTTACCTTTTTATGTTTACAAAAGCAGTTCAAACGAGAGATCTACATGCAGTTCAATATTTTTTGTCTTTTTGTGAAAGAAGCAGGAGATCTCATTCGCTAACATTTGATGGTGTTGATCTGTTTTTTTCACTAATAAATGATTCTGCTACAAACACTTAGGAGGCGTTATTGGTTCATGTACTTTAGAGTATTTAGAAATCCATATAATATTTACAAATCAATGTAAAATATATTGATTTTCAAATCTAACATATAAATTTGTATTTGTATTTACAAATCCGAAGGTTTTCCCTCGGATTTGAGTCTTTGTAGTTTTAACAAAGAAATCCATGCAAATCCGTTATGAAATCAAATCCATTAGTAAATTCAGATGATTGAATAACACCTAATTTAAATTAGAATTTATAAATCATGAAACCAATAACACATGATTTCAATATGAATTTTAAAATCATAGAACCAATAACACCTGATTTAATTTAGATTTTCAAATCCATTAAAATGCAAGAACCAATAACCCCCACTAACTTTAAATATATTTATTTGATTTTATAAATAACTAGGATTAACCCGCCCTACGGGCGGGTAAATAAATAAATAATAATAATTTAAAAATTATTTTTTAATTGTGATGAAAATTTGGAAATACAATTTATTATCAGTTGAATATAATGAATTTTAAGAAAAGGAGTAGAAAAGAGTCGAACAAATTAACTAAAATATCAAAAATTCAAAAGATATGACATCGAGGTTTTAAAACGAAATAAGTTTCATAGCAGTCCCTTCAGCCAAAGACTATTTAACTGAGACATGATTCTTTGATTTTAACTAAGACAGGGTTTTGTGAGATACGATTGCACAAAAAGAGAAGCCTTCATTTCATCCCAATGAACTTCATGAAATTTGGGCAGATGCTTTCTTCCACTCAATGTCACTCATAAGCATATTAGATGATTAAGCTAATGTTAAAGCTTTAAAACATTTTATAGTTTTAAGTATGAACAACTGAATTTAATATAATTATACTCTGAAGAGAGTGCACTTGCTTAGCGTGTGATGATGTCGATTATTGAATTCTTTCAATTTCAAGATGCAGTAAGGACAAACAAAATAATCAACTAAATACCCGTACAAAATGCTCAACTTCGCTAATCTAAAAATAATTCAAAACCATTATTTCATAAGAGCAACAATATGAAAAGTCATTTACATACAACACCATATTAGCATCAAAAAAATTCCATTTGATAAGCAGCAAAAAGAAAAAACCTCAGAGCCAGAGAAAAGTGTCGAGTTGAGTTTTATATATTAGTTCATGCTTAAGTACTTAACAGCAACACCGTATATGATTAACTTCCAAGGATCCACACAAATTTTCTTTATATAAGTTTTAAATATATGATATAAGGGAAAGGGTAAAACGGAAACACAAACCAATACACCTATTTACCTTTACACTCAGTATCTCTTGCCTTTTCTAGTAAAACGTGAAGCTCGAAGTTTGTTTTGACAGCCCATAGAAATTTAACCTAGCAGTACCAAACATGTTTTATAGATTAGTGGAGTTGAAGAAAAAGTAATGATAACTAACTTCAAGAAGATGAACATGCCTCTTCTTTCAACTTGCTTATCCTTTTTGGGCTAAAGGTAAGCCGCTTTGTGATCAAATAAGCAAGTGTCAGCAATGCGACTATCATGATAAAGTATTTGCACAGTGTGTTTCTTAGCTAAGAAACTGATTCCAAACAGAATAACCTTTGACTATGCCACTTTCAACGCGTTATCCCCAAACGCTTTGAATCTAAGCCGCTGCTTTTGCGGCGGATTGGTATGCCACCAGAGCGTCGGTAAGATTCAGTTAATCATCTAGGAGAGCGCCTCAGTTTGACACCTCCCCTTGCAAGTCTCATGGTGTCCACTACTTGCCAGCAACCTTCATGTTCATAAACAGAGACACCAAACATTTCTTTGAAATTCACTTCGTTGTGTCAAAGCTCTAACACAATATTAATATATACAATTATTTAAAAAGATGGTGAATGGACATTACACCCTTCTTTTATGCCTGAGACATAAACCATGATTCAAATTCACCTATTTAATGGCATTTGCAAGGTAAAGAAATGATATTGAAATGAGGGTGAGAAAAACCAACGAAAGTGGTGAAGTTGCCATAGTGGAAGTCATATACTTGGTGAAAAACAGAACTTACTTTCATAATATAGTGAAACCTAGATTGGAACATAAGCAGTTGCAGATTAAAAATCTACATGACGTATTAGGATATACTGGAAGTGTAAACATTACCGTTTGTACATACATAAACGAACCAATGCTTTCTTCCACACAATCAAAGAGATCGCAGCTGAAGATGTATTCAAATTTGGTAGGAGAATCATTTGCATCTGCCGCTTTATAAGATGAGCTACAATGTAAGCTTTTCGTCAAAAGTTAAGAAAAAAACGGAAACCTCGAGAACAAATAAATGTTGATTTTAAAAGCTGAGAAGAAGCAGTGATATGAGAAGCTTTGAACTAACTTATAAAGCGAATTCTTAGTTTATTTACTTGTTTGCTTCAGTGCATCTCCGTTGTAACTGAAATCTCCAACCTTATTTCCTGAGCATCATTTTGTAGATTTATATACATGTTTCAAACAAAAGCTGATAAGAAAATTAAGAAAGATAACCTGAACCGTAGATATTCCTGGTGAGAGGCTAAGACAATAAAGTTGTAGGTAAAACTGTGTTTGAGGCAATTCGTCGAACATTTGGTGACCTGCATCGAGATGGTCCTGCAAGGTCTTCGTCCTCTTTCATGGTCCGTGAGATGACATGTTCCCGCTCCTGCTGAACGCGTATTATTTGATCTCGTGTCGGGAAGAGCCACCCAGAGGCCAGAGCATATGTTTCTCGTTCTTGACCTGAACGCCGCCTACTCCTGGTGATCCCGGCGGAATCCATCTCTACATGTTTGATCTCTACTCCACCACTCCGCCCTTTTTCACTCTCCCTCATTTGAACAGTCTCTATACTTTTATTTCTGATTTTTCCAGTCAGTATATAGATTAATGAAAAAGGACATGGGAGGTATCACCGATTCATCCGAGGAGCAACGATCTTCTCCTTGTCATGAGATTTCGAGGAAGTCATTAGATTTGATGTACTCTTGTCGATTGAAACTCTAATTAAAATTTAGAATTAGTTTAACATAGATTTTAGAACGAATGAGAGTATGATTCTCAAAGTAAGAAATTGTACTTTTATATAGTAGATCTTCCACCGCCTTCCACGATCAGAAATCATAGTGAATATAGATTGTGGGTGATGGATTAATGGAGAGTTTTAATGTGACTATTTTGTAACTGGTATCCTTCGTAATGAAATGAAAAAGATGAAAGATCGATTGAGAAGATGATAAATAGAAGCTTAATCGCCATGAGTCCAGAGAGGTGAAGAAGAGAACTTGCCTAACCCTAAGCGAAAACTTTGCGTTTCATGAAAGTGGCCAAACGCAGTGTTTTAGTCTTCTTTGCCACGTGGCAAACTCATAAACACTTATTTGATGACGTGGATTGAAGGAGAAGGGAGACATACTCTTCTTTATAATAATAGATATATAATGATTGGTTCAAACAATATAGTTCACACTAAATACTATTTGTGTCAATTTTAAAATTATAAGTATATCATTTTTAAAATTATAAGTATGACATCCAGTCACAGACAAAACACAATATTTTTCAACAAAAATATATAAATATTTTTATATAAATTTCAACAAAGAGTTTAATATTAGTAATCTGCCGGTTCTTCAAAGATAATTTTGATCAACTAAAACGAAAATAGAAGAAGTACAAAAATCTTATACAAAATTCAATAAACATTTCGGCTGATTCTATTTATTTTGATATTTTGGTATAATCTTTTATTGTTTGAATATATGATTTATAGTTTTGAACTGATTTTGTCATTTATAATTTATAATAAATTGTTTGATCTACATATCTCCTGCATGATCCGCTTGATTTGCACTTGTCCCATTTGATCTGCACTTGTCCTGCTTGATCTGCATGAACCGCTGGATCTGCACCGCTTGATCTGCTTTTACCATTCGAAGCCTAAGATTGTTAAAGAATCCTACAAGAGACAATCATTTCCTCCTCATTATATGGCTATTGTTTCAAGCTGCTCTTACACCATTTGGAAAGGGAGAAACACATCATTGATCACTCTCAAGTTTTTCGTCACCCATAAGCTATTATTGATGACATAAAGGCTCTTCTTTCACTTCGAATTAGTCTGATTTCTCGACGACAACGCAATACATCTCTGATGGTCACTCTTTTCTCTTCATGGTTGTCTCTTTTTTATTGTAATCCCTCCTGTCTTTTTTTTTGCGTATTTAGAGGTTGATGTGTAGTTTAGTCTAACAGTTTGAAACTCTTTTGTATAAACGTTTCCTAGGTTTTTTTGGGAGGTATTAATGAATTGATTTTTTTAAAGAGAAAAAAAAAACTAATCTTGGACTCGAGGCAGAAGTGCACAGAGGGTCTTCATAACGGGGTCACTTACTATGGGCTATTTTGTGATTACCCATGAATAGTTCAACTCAACTTAAATATATTTTTTTAGTTTTAGTGAATAAAAGAAAAGTTTTTGATGACAAAAAAAAGCTTTTGCGATTCAGTGAGATTTTTTTTTCCCGACAAGAAAACTTTCTAGATCCTCCATGGCTCTAAGGATATATTCATATTTAAAAATTGTTATGAACCAGATTATGGATGACCAATAACCGAACCGACCATAAACCTACTGCATAAAGGTTTACTAAACCTAGACCATATAGGTTTAGGGTTAGGCGGCTAGGAAAACCTTTTCCATATTGGTTTTGGATATTTTATTTTTTCTTAGTTGCATTTGTAATCTTTCTATTTACCTATATGACGGTTTATTGTAATCTCTATATAAAGGAAACCCCTTGTACTTTATGAATAACACAATACAAAGTAATACACGAATTTCCCTTTCTATCTCTTTAAGTTTTACAACACGCTATCAGCACGAATTGCTCCTTAAATCCCTAAGCTAAAACTTCGATCATAAACCCTAATCCCATCGATCTCACTCTCCATCGCTAAAACCCTAATCACCCATCGATAAACCCTTGTTCACAAATCCGACCTCAGCTCACGACGATCAGTATGTACCAGTCCGTGAATCAGCTTGTTCCATCACACGGTCGATCTTCTCTTGTTCGGTGGTTCATTCGACCCGATAGAAGAAACAAGGTAAATCAATAAACCCTAGTATCTCAAAACCTAAAATCGAATGAACTAATGTTCAAAAAAAAACCCTAAACCCGATTTTGAAAACTTAGAAAGTATGCTAAGTTGTTGGTTAAATTTATTGTTTTACATGATTGATTGTTTTTGATATAAAACCTAATTGATTGCTAAAAACCCTAAAACCCTAATCGCATGAAACCTTAATCGTAAAACATGTTTGATTCTTGTTGATTGATCCGCTTGTTTTGAGGTTATAATTTAATTGCTAGGTTGATTAGATTGATTGATTTTGATTTATACTCTAACTCTAAACGATTGCTAGATTGATTAGAGAATTAACCCTAATTCTAAACCCAAACCTAATCCGCATAGGTTTATCCCTAAATTAAACCCTAATCATTGATTGATTATATTGATTGATCTTATTGAATGATTTGAGAGTTAGGATGCTAAACCTAATCTCGAATTAAAACCCTAACTTGGTCGAATTGAAACTCTAATATGGTCGAATTGAAACCCTAACTTGGTCGAATCATTGATTGAATGTTTTTTAAGATTAATTCCGACCACCTTTCTTTTAGAATTCGTCCACCTAGATAGATTGTGATTTTTGACATAATCTAATTGATTATTTTGATTAAGGTTGCTTGAACATATAGATCATGATTGCTAGGATTGTTGCATCATCTCATATGGCCATGTGGCTTACTTGATATATATGACTTGGATTGTCTTGTTTTGGTCATTAAATTTGTTTAATAAGCATTCGTATAACCTATTGAACATATAGACATTGATCTTTAGGATTGTCTTGCACATCCACATGAGCTGATTGCACACTGGCCGCACATAGAAATAACATGTTAGGAATATCTTGGTCGAATGATTTGATTGCTTGGTCGAGAGACATGATTTCCTTATGATCGTATGGTTTGAAACCTAAAATTGATTGATATATAATTTCAGATGTCGAAACTCAACAATCTGGAATATGCAGTCCTAAATCTCTCTGGAGATAATTACTTACAATAGGAATTGGATACAAAGATTATCCTAAAGTCAAAAGCACTTGAGGAATGTATCACAGAAGGCAACAATGCCAATGAGAAAGATAAATATAGGGAAATACTAATTATTCGCCATCATCTTGCTGAGAGTCTCAAAGATCAGTATCTGACTATTGAGAATCCTCTAGACCTTTGGACCGAGTTAAAGATGAGATATGATCACCAAAGAACGGTGTTATTATCAAAGGCTCTATTTGATTGAAGAATCTGAGAATCCAGGATTACAAGACCGTGGATGAAATAACTCAGCCCTATTTTAGATAAACTGTGTGGTGAGGTTATAACATATAATGATATGTTGGAAAAGACATTTTCCACCTTCCGCACAAGTAATGTGTTGCTACAACTACAATATCGTGAAAAAGGGCTTCAAGACTTATGCAGATCTGATCTCATGCTTATTGCTTGCCGAGCAAAAAAATGAGTTGTTGATGAGAAACAGTGAATTGAGACTTTCTGAATCAACCCCATTACCAGAAGCCAATAAGGCCACAAAATAAAAGAAAGTAACCAAAAAAAGTAACCATGTCCAGAATAAACCACACGGCCATGGCCGTGGTGGATGGAATGGTCGTGGTCGAGGCCACTACAATTCATATGGTCAAGGTAATAACTCGGGCCGTGGCCGAAGGAACCACTATAACCGTGGTCGTGGAACCAATTTCGGCAATGGTCAAGTCTAGGTGGCCGTGGTATATCCTTTAAGCCACAACACTCGACCAAATCATTGTGCCATAGATGTGGAATTGGTAACATTGGGCTAAGAACTGTATGAATCTGAGACATCTTGTTGACCTCTTCCAATAGAGCATAAAAGGTAAGAATCATGAAGCCCATTTGGCCCAAGATGACAATGGTGATTCTGACCATTATCAAGATGATCATATGAACTATGAAACATCAGATTGTCTAAAAGAATAGTTGATGTTGACATTTTGTTTTGTGTTTTTGATTTGCTTTATGTTTTTCTTTGACCTTATGATTTGTTTGAGTTTATTGCTTTGTTTAAATTTATACTTAATAAGATGAATGATTTTTATTTGATAGAAAGATGATATGAGCATTGTGGACAGTGGGTCAAGCCATACTATTCTTAAAGATAAAATATACTTCATAGATTTGACCCTCCAAAATGCCAATATAAGTATTATTGCAGGTATAGCCAGCCTAGCCAGGTTAGTATCTTGTTGCCTAATGGTACACAGCTATAGATATTTGATGCTCTATACTCATCAAGCTCTAAAAGGAGCATATTGAGTTTCAAAGATATAAGATTGAATGGTTTCCATATTAAAACAATGGGCGAAGGAAACAAAGAGTTCCTTGAGATAGTAGAGCACGCCCAAGGCCATAAGAAAGTGGCCGAGACTATACATGCATTCTCTAATGATCTTTACTATGCCAAGACCACTATGATAGAGGGTAGTGTCGCAGTGAACAAAAGGTTTACTGTGAATTTCACTTTATGGCATGACATGCTTGGCCACCCTGGTTTTAACATGATACGTAAACTGATAATAATGAATACAAAATGTCACATCTTAAAAGAAAGAAGAGTTTTCCCAAAAAATCTCACATGTGTAGCATGTACACAAGGGAAACTCATTGTTAGGCCATCACCAGTCAAAGTGACTAAGGAAACAATAAATTTTCTGAAAAGAATACAAGGTGACATATGTGGACCAATACACCCACCTTGTGGGACATTTCGATATTTCATGGTCCTTATAGATGCATCGACCAGATGGTCACATGTATGTTTATTTTCCACACGAAATTTGGCATTTGCAAGGTTACTTGCTCAGATAATCAGATTAAGAGCTCATTTTCCAGATTTTCCTTTAAAAACTATACGTCTAGATAATGCTGGTGAATTCACATCCCAAACTTTTAATGACTATCGTATGTCCATGGGGTAAGTGTGGAACATAATGTGGCACATGTCCATACTCAGAACGGCTTGACCAAATCACATTAAAATAATACATTTGATTGCTCGACCATTACTCATGAGGTCGAAACTCCCAGTATCAGCTTGGGACATGCAGTTTTACATGCAGCAGAGTTAATACACATCAGGCCATCTAGTGAGCATAGATATTCCCCATCCCAATTAATCACGGGTCATGAGCCAGACGTGTCCCATCTAAAGACATTTGGATGTGCAGTCTATGTACCAAATGCTCCACCACAGAGAACTAAGATGGGACCTCAAAAGAGGATGAGAATATATGTTGGATATGATTCTCCCACCATTATTAAGTACCTTGACCCGACCACGGATAATCTATTTAAGGCTAGGTACGTAGACTCACACTTTGATGAGTCCAACTATCCAACATTAGGGGGATATAATAAGCTGGTAAAAGAAATTGAATGGAATCAACCATCATTGTCTTGATAATATCCTCGGACTAAAGAATGTGAAATAGAAGTCCAAAATATTATATATTTACAAAAGCTAGCTAATCAATTACCAGACTCATTTGCCTGACCCAAAGAAAGTGACTAAGTCATATATACCAGCTTGTAATGCACCTATATGAATTAATGTCCAAGAGAGACAAAATCAAGTTGCTACAGAGTATAAAACACGTTTGAAACGTGGTAGACCAATAGGTTCCAAGGATAAGAATCCTCGAAAATCAAAGAAAGGTGCTAGAAATGAATCCAAGGTCGAATCAACCATGGTCGAACCCACCATGGTCGGACCTGACCTGGTCAACCTTGATCCGGTTGAACCTGAAATGGTCGAACCAGACATTGCCGTGACTGAACCACACGTACCAACCAATGAGGCTTGGGATGCCAAGCTTCATAATACTGATGGTCCTGATAATAATGAAATTTCAATCAATTATATCATGTCTGGAACACAATTGAATCGAAAAGATGTCGACATTGATGATTTATTTACATACAAGGTAGCACTTGAATTTATGGATCTAAACGAGGATCATGAATCGACGTCTATTTAGAGTGCACTCGTAGATCTGATTGGCTTAAGTGGAAATAAGCCATAAACGTGGAGTTAAACTCTTTAAGGAAGAGAAATGTATTTGGTCTAATAATAAGGACACTTTATGATGTTAAACCAGTAGATATAAATGAGTCTTTATGAGGGAAAGAAATCGTGAGATATAAAGCTCATATTTTTGTACAAGTATTCTCACAAAAGACCATGAATAGATTATGAGGAGACATACTCCCCTTATGGTGGATGCTATTACATTTCGATTTCTAATAAGTCTGATTATAAGAGAGAAATTGGATTTACATTTAATGGATGTAGTAACAACACTTATATGGTCTACTAAATAATGAGATATATATGAAAGTACCAGAAGATATTGAGCTCAAAGATAAGAAAACGATCTCAAAGAACAATATTGTATAAAGTTGAATAAATCTATTTATGGACTGAAACAAAGCGGCTACATGTGGTACAATAGGCTAAGTAAATACTTAGTAAAAGAGGAATATAAGAATGACCCAATCAATCCATGTATTTTCATAAAAGAAATTTGACAACTTAATTTTATTTTATATTGACCAACCTAAAGAGGGATTAATTGGTTTTGTTGATGCAGGTTATCTATTAGATCTTAGACGGGTTATGCAATATATTGGCAATCCATAAAACAAACCATCGCATCAACATCAGCCAAAATTCGTGTGTCTTTGGTTGAGAGTATGGGATGGTTGACGGGATGACCAATCACATCCGCTCAGAGTATAAGATGGTCGACGACAAAGAAACACATTTGTGTGGACTGTGGGATGTTGTGGCCGTAGAAGGGCCAACCATCATGTGCAAGTTACAAAAGGCTGGAGAAGTCCCAGTGGTATAAGTTCGTTCAAGTTACTCCAACATCAACATTCAAGAAGTTAAATACATCAGATTGGAATGCGTAGGCTTAATGACCTTCATTGAGGTCCAAATCAGGGGAAGTAATGTGTGTTGTACTCTTATTCCTTCACCATGGTTTTGTCCCAATTGGGTTTTCTGGGTAAAGGTTTTAATGAGACAATATTAAGCATATTACAAATTCTATACGGTTATGGCATCCAAGAGAGAGTGTTATGAACAAGATTGTGAATGGCTCATAACCGGACCGACCATAAACCTACTGCATAGAGGTTTACTAAATCTAGATCATATATGTTTATGGTTAGGCGACTAGGGAAACATTTTTCATATTGGTTTTGGATATTTTTCGTTTCTTAGTTGCAATAAGATTTGTACTCTTTCCATTTAACTATATGACGGTCTATTGTAATCCCTATATAAAGGGAACCCTTATGAATAACACAATACAAAACAATATACGAATTCTTGAACTATTTTATGATATATTTTTATTTGCTATTCTTGAACTATTTTTTTATTTTACTAACTTTTAACTTTTTATTTGTTTCGCAGTATTGAATAAGCATATCAACTCAGCCATATTAGTTACTTACAAAAAAAAAAATTTGGCAAACTAGTTGCCTAATTTGATAACAAAGGGTAAAAAAACTTTAAGACATTTCTAATGATTTTCTTTATAATTTCCAGACGAACAAAATTAAAATAAATTTGAGTTTTTCTTTAATAATTTCCCTCACTTTTGATTAAAATAACATATTTCAAAAATATTTTTATTAATATTTTTATGATTTTTTTATTTAAAACACTAAAATTTTATTTAACTATAATTTTGTTTTAATTGAATCTGTAGTGTACACTTAAGTTTAGTTTCTGACAGAATATAGAATATAATATTTGATTTATGTAAACTTTTAGATGTATTATTCCAAATATTAATAATTCTATTAAATTATAAAACATATATATTTAATATTTTAAAATATAACACAAAAATGATAAATATAAAATTCAAAAATAAAATGAAATTGTGATTAGTATTTCCTCAAATTTGAGTTCATATCCTTTTTTTCTTATAAAACGATAAGAAAGTTTTTCATTCAACTTTTTATATTTCTCTTTTTTTTTTGGTGCAACTTTTTTTATATTTCTCTTAAAATCAACTAAAACCAAAAAAATACCAAAGCACCGGCTTTCAAATTAAATATTGTTGGGTTATTGATACGGTTTAGCATGCGATCGATTTCCACGACCGAACATGGTTTTTGATCTCGAGATCTAGTAACTGGTCTCCTCTGGACGTATTAGCTTGTGCTGTTAATGTGTGATATGATTAACTGCGAAAGGAAGAACCAAACAGATGATGAGACCAGCTCTTAGCGTGGGTCTGTTCTTGATGTTTAAAAGTTTACTGCTGAGGATGTCATAACAGAGAAAGATGGAGCCTTTGTCTTTGGATCTTTCTCATAAAGTGGTTAGAGAAAAGGGGAAGTGGTTTGCTGATAGCTTCCATGGTTCTGCCACTACGAGCTTCTTCTTTCAAAACCAAAAGAAAAACGCATTGATGGGTTTGGTAAGAAAAAAAAAAATCAATATTGATATATTTATTTTGGTTTTGGTTCGGTTATTTTTAGTTTGTCCAGAATGAACACATGAACCAAGTTCTTAATGATTTCAGGGATAGCTGCAACTATAATCTTTGGCAATAGACTTCTCTTTTGGTTCTTCACAAAAAAATAAATATATCAAGATTTGATTATGAATACTGAAATAAAAAAACTTGCAGAATCAAATAGTCCGAAGCTGTCTAAACATTCAATGGTAAACAAAACAAAAAAGAAAGTAAATGCTTGAAAGGAACTATTGAAACAAATCTGCAAAGAATGACATAAAGAAAAACAGTCTTAACAGAAACGACCTCTGCAATTTCTAGCTCCACAATGGCATGATGAATGTTCATTTTCTTCTCCGGATGTTAACGATCTGCGTCCATAGTCTCGCGTGATCTCATCTCCTGCAGCTATCTGTTAAGGAGAAGACATCAATTAGGTCCAACAGTATGAAACTTCTTTCAAGCAAATAGAGAAGAACAAGACTTTTACATCTGTGCTAGCGTATAAACCGATATGAGCAAGAGAGGACTCCATGCTTTCCACAACAACTTGGTAAGTAACAAGATTCGGAGAGCAGCTAGAAAGTAAAAAAAAAAAAGATTAAAATCATAAGTCATGTTGTATAATGATGCAAAAGAAAAAAAAACATTGGTAGATTAAGACTCACCTGTGGTTAATGAATCTAGAGACGTTTCCATGAGCCGTAGCATCAATAACAAAATCTTGCTCTCCTTCAATTAATCTACCAATGTCGTTGATGTTAGCATCAACATCATGTATGTAGCTGCAACCATCTTCTCCATACCTATGGTATCAAAAGCATGAGTTTAACTTCTGTTCCAAACAAGAAGATAAACATGTGAGAAGAAGATTAAGAAAGGCTATGTACTGAGTTCGCCTCTTGTTTGCTTCTTGCTGATCAAGAACTTCTCCAATGTATTCGCAGATGAATGTTCCACGTAGTATATGTTCACAAGCTCGTAATCCCCATCCCTGTGTCGATCAATCAGACATGGATATTGAAAGTGAAGCAAAGACAGATAAAAAAGGATGATGGCTCATAAAGAATCACACCTTGTTTTCTGTTTTAAAAACTTCAAGTTTAGTGCGTATTCCATTCTGCAAAACCCGATTACGACATGTTCTAGAGCATCCGCAGAGCTCATTGCATTCATAAACAGGATAACCCTCCTACAACATTTCCAGAAACAATCACAGTTGAATCACATGTAGTCGAGTGACATTAACAAGATCTAAGAAAAAACTACCTCCAGAATAATTCGTTCTTTGTCATCATATGGGAATCTACACCTCATGGATTTTCCATATATGTCTCTAGCTTCCTCAAAATCGTTGCCGAAAAGGTATACGTGATCACAAGTTACAGGAGAGCACACTGAACCGCGACAACCACAGCTGAGTTGCATGTTCTGCAAATCATAAACAGCGGACAAGAAACAAGGTTACTACTACAACACAGAGTCATGAGTTCTGTTTTAGTGTATGACGATCTAAAACAAGTAAGATACCTCCTTTGAAAGATCCACTGAAGGAATAAGCATTGGTTTTGTAACATAAGTAAAACTTTCCCAAGGCTTCTCACACTGCTTCTGAGGATTTAAAAGATCCTCATCCACGACACATGATATGGGAACTGGTTCCTTACCAAAGCTTATGTCACTGCACAAAACATTGGTCTTTCCAAATGGTTTCTTACTAAAATGATGAGCCTCCATGATACAATGACACTCGTCCACTTCCAACTCGGTATTAGAAGCTTCTCCGGCGTCTACGGCTATCCTGAGTCGATCATTCTCTTCTCGCGGGATCAAGGGACATAGAATATTTGGTTCTTTAAAAGGCTTACATCCGTTAGAGCATATGTAACCTTCCAGATGCCATATCACTTGCACACCTTGCTCACCACAGAGTTTCGCTGCCTTGAGATAGATTCTCTCAGGCAAAACCCCAAACTTAGCCTCCATCGAGTTCACAAGGCTCACCTTACAGCAAGCAGAGCGAGCAGCAGACAAGATATCTTGGTTATTAGGACGATGTTTCGCTTTCTGAATCTTTGAGAACAATATGTTCGAAACCACAGAGCAATGAGCATCTGCTGATCTATCAAAGTTTGTACTATCACTCGGAGGCGGTGATAATTCAGGTTTTGCTTCTGTTGCGAGTGATTTAGAATCTTGCATCCTCCTCTTCATATTTACACCAGCTCGGTTTCTAATTCTATATGAGACTGCTCCAAGACTTTTCTTGAACTTATTCGGACGGCTAAGCCTACCAGACTTCATCCTGTAGGTATTAAACCTTAACCCTTTCTTCGGACCACGAGAGCTAACTAGATTCGGTCCCATGTGTTCTGCCTGATGGTGACGGCCAAGGTCAGGTAATAAATTGAATTTCAACCCACAGAACTTGCAAACATATCTATGTACACCATTTGTACTCTCTATGTTTTGGCTCACAACCATCTGTGAGTTGCCTGCTTCAGGATTTTGAGAAGACTCATCATTAGCCAACTTGCACTCAGAAGCAAGTGTTAACGTCTTGCATTCAGAAGGATGCACAGCTTGAACATGTACCAGCAACTGTTCTTTATCTCCAAAGTTGCTGCCACAGGGTATACACTGAAGAAGCATGCACTTTTCCGCAAACTGCACGTGATGTCTCTCTTCTACATGAGCTTCCAAAAGTTTTGGCTTCACAAAAGAATCTAAACAAATAGCACAAGCAAATCCAACAAAAGACCATTTCTCTTCGTCTCTTGTTACTTCTCCTTTAGCATCACAACCATTGGTGATGGCAAGCAGTTGATTAGGAGATGCATCTTCTTCATCAGCACTGAAACCCCATATCCTAGCTAATCTCCCCTTTTCATGAGATACTAGCTTCATCAAGAAACTCCCAACTCCAGCATCAGCGTCTCTTGAAGCTTCTGATATCGCCCACTCAAGCTGTTGGTCCACTGGGACCGAGTTTCTTAAAGATAAGAGACTTTTGAAGAGCTTGTAGAAAATATCACAAGCTTGATGTAGAGGCAACTTTTCCTTTCGCGATGAACAACTCCTTAGAAGATCTACAAACACTTCTTTGGAAATTATTCGGCTCTTTCCATTCCTCGCACGCTTGAGCCAGTTAGGAAGATGCTGTTCGCAGTATAACGTGTGCTTTGTTGCAAATTCATTGCAAGGAACATAGCTGTTCTCTGAGCAAGAACCGACACACAAGTTATCCTCATTGCTACAATGTTCAAGCATCTCAGTGAAGCTAGTGGTTCCATTGGGAACACTTCCCTCTATTTCTCCAAAAGGCACCACCACATCTTGATATTGAGTTGTTTCTAAGGTTGACATCATCTCCGCTGCCTTTCTTTTAACCAGATGCGATGAAGGATTATCAGGTATCATCACCATCTCTGTGTGAGGACGGTGTTTCTTGCAGTACAACATTCCAGGTAGAGATCTGTGCTTGCATTTGGTACCGAGAACAGTAACTCCTCCACACATGGGTGCTTCAGCAGTAGCAGGAGATGCCTCATTCTTTATAGCTTTGGTAACGAAACGTGAAGCTAAATGGACACAACAATAAATATCACCTTCATTAGCCCATCTCACACATTGTCTTCCTTTTGATTCAATGAAAGCTGTACATTGCTGACTCTTATTTCCCGAACCAAATGGTTTCTTCACAACTGATTCGTTCATGTTCAGGACTTGTGACTGAGACAAACCATTCGTCTCTCTTGTTTTCACAAGCTGTGAACCGCTCGCTTCTACAACGATGCCATCCCACAGGTCCGTGCCATTCACTGGTGTATTCATTATCACATCTTCATCTTTCATCACCACCACAGGAGTATTTGTGTTGTCTTGTGAGCCAAATAACTGTGGCGAAGTATCAGATTCCATCTGTGATGATGCATTTGCTGGCTCTGCACGTCGAATCTCGAGTTTTGGTCTTTTACGGCTGGCCTGGACATCTGAGTTGAAGATGCTTTTGCTACTGTCCTCCTGTGCTATTTCTGCAACACTACGACGAGATATTGAGAACCATTTTGTAACGTCATGTTTCCACGTTTTCCATTCTGACAACACCATTAGTTGCATTTGAGGATCAGAAATGGATTTGACTTGGTTCCATTGGATACAATTGTCAAATTCCTAAACACAACAAGATAGAGTAGACTTCGTTGAGACAAGAAAAAACGTCTAAATCAATATATGACAGAAGACACTCTCAGCTATTACCTCTTTCAGCAACTCAATACTCTCGGCATTCACTGCTTCATTACATTTCTGTACCCATGAAGGAAACGAGCTTTCGAGCCAGTTTGGATCCATGTATCGTTGCAATATCATCTGAACAACATAACACAAAGCCAATACATGATTACATAACAACTAAATTTTGAAAAAAAAAACAGCAACGAGAGCTTACGCTATGAAGCTTCACAAGCATTCTTCCAAGATCTTGATAACTTGTGCTTCTAGAAGCCTCCATTGCAAACTCTTTCCAGAATATTATATCATTACCTGATTCAACAACAACCTGCAAAATCGACAGAGCTGAAACCCAAAATGCAATCCAATACAAAATTAATACTTCAAGTTTTCAAGCTAATACCTCTGAGTGGAACTGGTCAACTATATTGAGCATTCCAATGGTAAGCTTGCGCATAATGTTGCGTCGAGCAACAGTTAAATCTTTAACCATTTTAACTCCAACTTTGTGTGACTTATACGCAATAGGATCAGGGAACTCATAGATGGATCTAACGAGCTGCATATCCGCCCACGAGTAGTTCTTTGTATGTGGAAAAAAGATCACATAGTACTTTTTTCTATCATGAGTTGGTTTCCCTCTTAAAGTTGTCAATGGCCAATCCGCTCTAGCACATCTGATTCCAGCTTGCCATTTCCCTCTCCACTAATAACACCAAAGACAAGAAAAAAACTAAACCATATGAACTTAAAACTCAGAGAAAGATGATGAAGAGTTGTGATTAGTACCTTCACCCACAAAGCTACAGGTTCATCTTGTTGCAGCCATTTAGGCTCAGAAGGAGATGATGACTCTCCTTCGACATTATCACCAACATTTTCAGTTTCTTCGATGACTACATCGGTACTATGCTTCTCTACGTTTAAATCATCAAGCTCAGGCTTCAAAACAGATTCATTAACTGTTGCCTCCTCCACATCCACGTCAAGTAGCATTTCATCCATTGTAATACCACCATGAGTTTCAACTTGTTCAGCGCCTTGTGTGCTCGAACAAGGCATAACCTCCATAACCACCACTTATGGATAATTCACTTCTTTAAACCCAGGATTTGATCAAATAACACTATGAAGAAACCCAAAAAAAAAAATTAGGGACAAACAACAATAACAACAACAACATAGGACACATACCCATTGCTTTCCTAGTAAATATGAATCAGAATACCGACAAAAACCTTTTATGAAGTTATTTAAAGGTAAGATTTTCCAGACATACAAAGGTAACATGAACAATGTTCTTCATGATCAATTTTTCTCAAAGTAGCTTCTGATTGAGGATAACCAATTGGCTTAATACCCACAAGTTTCCACTAAGAAATATCAAGACTTGATCTAAACCCAAGAAACAGAAGTGAAAATAATTACTCTAAAGGTCAAGAGAAATCAAGAATTTGAAGATTCTCAATAAAACCCAGGTGCCCAAAAATGTTAATATGCACAAAAGCCAGTCCTATCTCTAAGGAAGTAACACAATAAACTTGTAAGCAGGGTCTAGCAGACAACATGGAAACAGGCGAACAAAAAAAAAAATCAATTTACTGATAAACAACAACAACATAGGACACATAACCATAGCTTTCCTAATCAAAATATTGACAATAATCTACCAATTCAGCTAGAGGGTCAGATCTTCTCATGTAACTTCTGATTGGGGATGAACAATTGGCTAATACCCACAAGTTTCCAATAATAAAAATCAAGACTTGATCTATATACACATAGAGTTACAGATATATATATATATAAAGGTGGGTCCATAGATCAAAGAAACAGGAGAGAAAATAATACCCAATTTGAAGATTCTGAACCAAACCCAGGTGCCCAAATAATGTTTAAAATGCACAAAAGAACCAATCTTAGATCTAATATTTACTGTAAGGTCAAGTAACACAATAAACTTGTTAGGAGATACATGTAAACAGGCATGGCGGAATCAAAAGGCTAGGTCACGGAAGATGAACCAAAAAAAACGATAATGCGCAAACAAAAAAAAAGAATATATAAAGTGGATACACATCATGTATGATAAGTATCGAAGCAAATGTTTTTAGACCTAAAGATTTGGGTATTGGACATGGAAGGGTCACACACACCTTGTTGATCTGTAGATTAGAATTAGAGAGGTTGAATCTAAAGGGTTTTGAGATGTATAACCTTTTTTGTGTATAATAGTTCTTTTTATTCTGGATTATCTTTAGGTCGAGGGCATCGGTATTTGGGCATGTACCATGGCCACAATGTCGAAAAGGGGAAAGATGATTTCTATGCTAGGTAGAGATAACTTTTTTTCATTTTTATTATTGTGTGGTGGTTTATAAATTGAGTTACAAAAAAATAAAAATAATAATAGAATAATCTATATACGAAAGAAAATATACGTATATATATGTATCGGACTTATTAATATGAACAAGACCGAGTTAAATGGGGGTAGTTTTTTTGTTATAGTTGTGTTTAGCTGTAAATATTGGACTAAAATCTCTCTAATAGAATTATAATATTTAAATATTTCATTTTTGCCAACTAATAATTCATTCCTTAATAATAATATATCATTTTTTATAGTTCTTTTTGTTAATGTTAATTTTTATATAGTTCTCACCCGTAAAGAATAAC
This sequence comes from Moricandia arvensis, assembly GCA_905132765.1. Classification (NCBI taxonomy): domain Eukaryota; kingdom Viridiplantae; phylum Streptophyta; class Magnoliopsida; order Brassicales; family Brassicaceae; genus Moricandia; species Moricandia arvensis. The sequence continues at coordinate 63,184 of CAJHQP010003583.1, forward strand.
TGTTTTTTTTTTAATATCCGTAAAGAATACTAGAATAGGGTGATTTTATCAAATAACCAACGTCTCAGTAACCATGAAAACTATAACACTTATAAACGGCAAATGAATTCAACTATCAAAAACATTGTTTCTAATGTTTTACTTTCCCCACTATAAACATAAGGTTGTTTTTATAAAACAAATTATCACATCTCTAAATCATATTATTACATATTTACATACCTAATATTTTTCCTAATATAGACACTACACATATTTTTGACTAAAAATAGAGAAAATTCTATATAAATACTCTAACTAAATTTATTATTTTTAAAAAGACAACGTGCTATTTTTCACGAGAGATATCCACCGAAATATAACCTCGTACTAGGTTTTCCCCAATCAAAAGTTATAAATTTATTTTTCTCCGAATCAATAATTCAAAACTTAATTACATATATACTATAATGGTAATTGGTTTATCGTTAACCATATAAATTAAAAAATTTAAACAATACAATAATCTTTTTTCCAAAAAAGAAATGATCATACACGATTACTCCACATTATCATTGTCATCAAAAAAATTTCAAATTTCAAATTTGAGAGACTTGAAAACTTATTTTTTAATCAAATCGAATTTTTGTTTGGTGTAAACATTGTCTTATTAATAATAAATCGACTAAAACCATTTCTATGTGTAATTAAGTTTCAAACTATTAATTTGGAGAGAAATAAATTTCAAACTGCCGATTTGAAGAAAAAATAAGTTTGTAACTTTTGATTCAGAGAGATCTGGCACGAGGTCGAAGTTTGATGGATATATGGTGCTATATAATAGTTCTCGTGGAGAAATAATACGTTGATCCTCTTTTTAATACTAAAACTTGTGTGTTACTCAGTTTAATACCATAACTAATTATTTTGCTCATTTCAGTACACAAAATTTTAAAATTATGCTCATTTTAATACCTAAAATTTTTATTTTAATTAAAAATACTAATAAGTTTCAAACAAAATTTTAAAAAATCTTTAAAATTTACAAAAATAAATCTCAGAAAATTCTAATTGTATTTTTTGTTTGAGAAATAAAAGTGAACTAAATTTTGTATAATCTTAAATTTGTAATAAAATTTTAACTTTTAAATAAATTTAGTTTTTTCTAAATAAGAAAAAAAAAAATTTTGCTTCAAAATTAAAATATATAATTTTCTCCCTAATTTATTTACCTTCTTTCCTATTTTAAAACTTATTAGTAATTTAAACTAAAATAAACAAAGTTTGGGTATTAAAAGAGCACAATTTTAAAATTTTGTGTATTAAAACGAATAAAATAATTTGTTGGTATTTAAATAGGTAGCTTAAAAGTTTGGCTATTAAAACACTTAATGAAATTAGTTGGGGTATTTGTATGGAATAATTCTAAAAAAAAATATTATGCTATTTTCTATGGGAATTCTCTCAAATAGTCTATTTTTAGGTATTTATCACCAAAAGAGTCCTCTAGTAGGAAAACGACCAAAAGAAGTTTTTTTTAAATAGGCAAAAGATCATTATACTCCTTGTTTTATAGATATATAAATATAAATAATAATAAAAAGTAAAAAAAAACTAAAATTAAACAAAATTATATTTTTATAGTTTTGAATCATATGTTTTCAAATTAGAATTTTTGTAAATTTTTCGGAAACAATTTTAATAATTTTTTGTCCAAATTTTCTTTTTAAAATTAAAAATTTCTTTTGAAACTATTTTGAATTTTTTTATGTTTATTTATTTTTTAAAAAATGATAAACTCCACCCCTTAACTCTAAATTTTAAGTATAAATTAGGTAACCCTAAGGATATAAATGTATATTTATCTCCTTAATGAAACATTTTAGTCATTTTAATCTGTAGAAACCAAATTTGTCATAAAAACCTTTCGGACTATCTTAGAAAATTTCTCTTTATCTGTTGTTTAGTTTTTCAATAATATAAATGTATAACACTATGCTACCTTTTCAGCAAACTATTTAGTAAGCCCAAGTGGGCCTTTTATATTGGTATGGACATTTAAAAGTGAGGCCCAACAACAACATAGTATGCATGTAATAATTAGATTGTTGGAATCCACGTGTTCATAGGGTGAAGCTTCGCGAAACACGCAAGAGACACACTTCGTCTTCTCTTTATGTGGCAAACAAGACCACCGAAAAGCTTCTCCTCCTCAAACTCTTTGTAACCGCCTCCGCAACTCTTCCATCTCTGTCACTGCAAATAGATTATTCACTTAAAGGGCATCGTGCTCAAGTCGTCTAT
>CAJHQP010003584.1:0-65405 GCA_905132765.1 Moricandia arvensis
GATTCTACTTCGTTGAAACTCTTATCATTAATCTTATATTGTGTATGTATAGACTAATGTGATATAATAAATTGATTTATCTAGTTGTTCAAATATTACTTTTAATTAATTGAATCTATATATTTATTCTATCGATTTTTATATGTATATGTTTAATATGATATGCTTGATCTATATTGAATGCTACACATATCAACTAATTTGCTCGAATATCTCATATAGATGAATCTTGAATACTCTGAATACCCAACTACTATATTTTTCCCTCTAATATTTTTCTAATTCCTGAGTATTGTGTATTATATCATTCCTGCACTAATGATTCCTTACTAACGCAGATAAAGCTTGATTACGGTGAATACGAAACAAGTGAGAACGTAATGATAATGAAGTTAGTACTCTGGCCTTCTATTGTATTTTCTTAATATTGATCTATCACCGTTCTATCGATTGTCGTATTTTACATATTTATTACCTAATTTGTTATTTTAAATTTGTATAAAAAAAATCGTAAATTAATATCTTTGTTATCTGATGCAGAAGAATATAAAAATATTATGAGGAGCAAGCAAATATTAAGCTAATTGATCATCAAGTAAATATTTACCAAAGGGTAAGAAGAAAATGATTCAAGATGTGAGCAAGAAAGTTCGTGGTCCATATGTTTTCAAATTTATGGAGAAACATATCACGTTCGTTTTGATAACTTACCTGAAAATTGGCAAAAGTATAAGAGTTTTACATCTCTACAAATAGTATACTAGGATTTCATATGTGACAACTTATTATTTCATTATTATTCAGATATATCTTCCAACTCTTATTTTATCTTTCATAAAAAGTTATTTGTCAATATTTTGTGTTTTTTATTACCTATTACTTATAAACGTTCCTACACAACCATCAACTTTCAATCTCCATTGATCTTAGTATTATTTGTGTAAAATGTTTCTCAACTCAAAGTATGACAATGCTACACGTTCAGTTATTAAGTTTAGTATTATTTCAATGTAAGGTATACTATGATGTTTTGGTTTTGATTGAGTTAGCCACTTAAACTTTGATACCATTTTCACACATACGAAATATGTAATCACCAGTAAGTAGGGGTTGACAAAAAACCCAAACCAAACTGAACCGATCCAACCCAATTAAGTTAAACTGAACCAAACCAAATCGTGTTCTTGACATAACCAATTGGTTCATGTTTTATTTAACCCGAAATGGTTTGGTTTGATTTTAAACCAAACCAAGCGATAAATCCAATATTTTTTTATCTATTAATAAATTATAGACATATATGTATATTAGCATATTGTGATTTTTTATTTGAGGTTCTGTTTTTTTCTTAACTTCTATGTTTTTAAAGTTCTGATACAAATAATACCTCTAATATATTCTCTAGCTATAATCCTAATATGTAATGCCTAAAGATTGTACCAAAAACAAAACATAAAAACTATTAATCATCTAAAGTCTTCTTGCCGTTTTGTCTCAAAAATTCTCTGATTTCTGTTGTCTAAAGGTAAGATTATCGAACATAAATTCTTCTAGGATCAATAAGATCGAAGATAGATGCAAATAGTCTTTTAGTACGTTAATTATTTTTATAATCAAAAAATACCAACATATTATATAACCAAACCGAACTGCACGAACTGAACCAAACCGAACCATAATACATTGACCGAACTAAACTAAACCAAACCCCAACCAAAGCTACTTTAGTTTTGATTAGGTATAGTTTGTAAAACCCAAATTAGCTAAACCAAACTAAATCCAAACCAAACCCGAAACTAAACCGATATGCCCACCCCTAAGTAAAAGTAGTTTCCTATTAAAAATTGCTAATATTTCTTACCCACTACTAAAAATTGCTTTTTTGATCTAACAAACAGTATACTCATATAGTTTAGTTTTAGTGTTTAATGTAGTTTTGGAAATAATTTCTTATTTATAAAAATGATGCCAACTTTAAGAAAGACTAAAGACTTTCTATATGAATTCAATTTTTTTTTCAATCTATAAAAGTAGTTCCTAAAAAAATTGTTATTGTTTCTGTAACAGTCAATAAAAATTGATTTGGAAAACTACATTTCTTCTGTAACTGCCAATATAATTGGATTTCGAAAACTACATTAAACTCTAAAATTAAACTATATGATTGGGAATCATAATATATATTCACAATATTTAATTTTATTTCTTTAAAATGATGCCCACTGTAAAAAGGAATATTAACTTTCTATATAATTGAGAATATTTACTTTCTGTATGAATTTAAGCTTTCCCAACCTGTAAATTAGTTTCTTAAAAAAAATTGATATTGTTTCTGTAACCGCCAATAAAATTTGATTTTGAAAATTACATTAAACGCTAAAATTAAACTATATGATTGGAATCAATAATATATTTTTGAAATAATTTCTTATCTATAAAATGAGGCCCAGTGTAAAAGGGAATATTTACTTTCTATATGAATTTAAAAAATTTCCCAACCTATATAAGTAGTTCCTAAAAAAGTGATATTATTTCTGTAACCACCAATAAAAATTGATTTTCTAAACGACCTATATTCTCTCACACTTAAGGAATGAAATATTACACTAAATACTGAATCATACAAATATCTTGGATATACCCATTTTTTGTCATATACACTTTGTTAAAAATATGTCGAACCTCTTATAATTGTATCTTCCAATAGAAGACTTTACCTCTGATAATTTCCCAATATATTAAATCAATATCTCTTCATGATCGAATCATCGTTAAACGTTTGTTGGTATACTATTTTTGCTCTATGTTACTGAATTTTTTTGAAACGTTGTCATTCATTTGTTTATTCGCTTGTGTTTCTATAATATCCTACTATTTGTTTGAAATATTGCTCTTGCATATGAACCATAACAACTTCGAAGGCCAGACAATGAGAAGGCAATGAACTATGAGTTGCGTAATATTTCAGATGCAAAAATATCCGACAAATTTGACGGAAAGAATTTCCGTATTTAGCAATAAGATGCAGCTTTATTTATCCATTGAAGTAGCTAAGTACCTTTCTGAGGATAACATGTTAATCTTGTTGGTAACACAGATGTCGTCATACTGTAAGTGAAGAGTATAGATCCATGGTGATTATATTATAATTGAGAAATGATATTAGGCCGACTAATCGACCCCTTTTATGCATTGTATTCTCACAAAAAAAATCTAAGGTGTTATTGGAATCTTGGAGAAAAAATCACAAAGCAGATGTGATGAGGCGTCAACATTTTGTCACTTCTAAATTCTTACTCTTTCAAATTATGGACTCTAACCTATTGTTCAACTAATGAGAAATTTCACTCAACCTGATATGCATTTACCTTCAAAGAGTATTTATCTTTGCAATACCTTTATGTAAATTTGTTTGATCGAGAAGCTTCCTGCGAGTGGGAATTTCAAAACTAATTGAGCACATTTTAGGTAGGTCAACGTCCTTAAATTATATAATCAGCAAGATAAAGTTGGAAGATCTAAACAATAAACACATGGGAAAACAAAGTGTGTTCCACATGGGAATTTAAAAACCAACACAAACACAAAGTTCAAAAAAAAAAAATAGGTGCTACTGATAAGAACTCGAAAGAGATTTATCACAAATTGTGGAAAACATTACGATGTTTAATAATTTTAAATTTCTATTATGCAGTTCCAGTTTGTTGCTATTTCTTTTATTGGCAGTTAAGATTTGATTATCTAATTAAATTTTCTTATTATTTTTTATCTGAAATTATAGTATGATATTGACTGAACAGAAGCAAATCAATAAACATCAATCATATCAAAAATTATTTAGACCAACAAGAAAACAATGTTATTTTTTAAACCGTAAACTTTCATAAATTCTCTGTTTTATATTCTTCTTGAGACATTTTTGTTTTAGGCATCCCCAACACACTCTATATTTTACTCCAAAATGGAGTGAAAAGGAACGATGAAAAAAATATAATTGCTCTATTTATAGAGTAAACCTTTGATTTTTTTCATTATTCCATTTTACACTCCATTTTGGAGTAAAATATGGAATGCGGTTCTTATGATATAAAAAAATATCAGATCTCGTTTTGTTAGCTAAGTCTTATGTTGAGTTGTTATAGTATAACCTGAGAAATTTTAAAATTATTTTAATATTGATGTTTACATTTGACGAGGTTACTCTTACATTCGTCTATATGAAACTTGGTTGTTATTCATGTACCCCTGCATGTTTTGATTTTACAATTTTATATTTTATTTTTCATAATAAATGTATTATGTTTTTGTAAAATTCAAAATCTATTGGATGTACCACAGTATAATTATAAACTGGTTTAAGTGATTTACAACTGTAGTGAAGAATATCTTTTGAATTCTAAAACAATTCATTGTTTGTTTTTATGTGGATCGTAACTAATGCAAAGTTACCACTTTCCGTCATTTAACTGAAAAGGGTACGAATACCCATAGCAATATATAGATGCTTTTGACGCAATGGATTTGCATACATTTCTTTTCTACTCTATTATCTTCTAACCTTTTTAGTCCTCTCTTTAGCTTAATGTAAACAATATACGTTCTTAAACAATTTTTATCAATCAAGAAAACAACTGGAGAATCATTGTCAAGGTTTTGAAAAGGTGATATGCCGATGATGGCAACTTAAGAAAGGAATGAAGTTCCTTCTATCCGATGAAAAGGTTAGTTGCCGTCAAAAATACATTATGGATTCATTTTATAAAAACTAATATTCTTTTTTAATTTCTAGGGTTACAAAATTGTTGCATCCTCTCTAATCTTTACTTTCCTTACTTTTAGAGGATTTTAGAAGAATCAAAATGAGTTGAATTTTCAAGTTCTATTGTTAAAAATGATCAGTGGAATGTCTCAAATTTTAGGTGAGAAAGACAACAGCTCATATTGTATTAACCGGCAAGACCAGTGTCGAAAACACTTATCCATACTCCGAAAATCATTTGATGAACTTGACATCGTTTGACGATGTTATTAATGGAAAATTTGATAAATCTGCTTTGTAGGTTAATCTATTATACATGTTTCTCAATTTTAGAGTACATCAAATTGGATATTTCTTTTAAATTGATTTAAAATGTTATTGCAGATTTGCTAGGTCATCTTCATTTCGTTGTGAACCTCAACCAATGAATATGAAGTTATCCTTTTGACGGTTTTGGCCCAAAACATTATCTTAAATTCACTATAATGGAATACAAGTAAGATATTCAATTTATAGTTCAAATTATGTTATTAGCTTTAATACAAAATTAATTATAGTGGTTTGGTGTTAAATGAAATAGTTTTTGGGATATTAGCTCAAGAATTTTATAAAAGTTGGACCTCATCTTCTGTAAAGAATATTTTATTTGTCTTGACCGATTGGAAAGTAACTATAACTCAGGTAATTATGACTGCATTTTATGATCATACATTCCCTTAATAATCTAAATATTTAATTAAATACGATATAGGTGAAATTTTCATACAAGATGTGGGTTATGCCTCGCGTTTCCTTTTTAATCCTCCCATCACTGAAGTCGACAATTTCTATGATATGAAAACGCTAACTTGTGTTATTATTGGCTTATATTAATAAACAATTTGACAATCATGATAATCTAATTTCAAATGAAATTGTTGTTTATAGGTTCTCAAGCCTGAGCAAGCGAGAAGACTTGAGAAAGGAGAAACATCTACAGTGTAGTTATAGAGTATTATCTATGTTTATATGTAGCTTTTATAGTTTGGTTTGCAAAATATCAATATTATTAAAACAGAAGCACAAAATTGGATCCAACTTGCTTCTAGGTAAAATATTTAAAAATTACTATACGCTATAATTAATTCCACTAAATCAAATATATCCTATACTTAAGCCTAACGTAATTAATTTTAATATTAAAAACCCTAATATCTAGCCTATTTATATGGTAGTACTTATATCACAATTATTGATTCTGAAATCTGTAAATCAATTTTTATGGTAAAATTCCAAACAATCAGAAAAGAATACTCGATGGATACAGAAGTCTTCTTGCATAATAACAAACACCACTATGCTTCTCAAAAATCAAAAAGGTATATTCAATATAAAATTAAGAAATGCTCTCTTAACAAATTTCACAAAAAAAAAACAAATAAACATTTGTTAACGACCATTAATTTTATACACATGATTTGGTTTATATGATTATATCTTTATATATTATTCGTATTGCTATGATATCTTATGTGATTTGTTACTGTGTACTTTTCTTAAAGGTTTCCGAATGTTAATCTAATTATGAAATAACTAAGTCGAGCGTTCAATTTTTTTAACAAGTTTGGAATTAAAACGAGATATAATAAAAATACAATAATATTAAAACTAATAATTATTAAAATCTATAATGCAAACATTAAAACTAACTTTAAAATTTACAATTCAAGTCAAATTGGATTTACATATAGGTCACCCATCGGTTCAACCAGTTAACCTCGAGATTTAGCGGGGTTTTAACCTGTTTTATTGGTTTTAAATAAGAAATTTCTTAAATCCAAAACGGATTTCATGTCGATTACTGGATTTCATATCGAATTACCGGTTTAGCGTTCGACCGCGGATCCAGATCGGATTTAAAAACGCTCATTTAAATGTAAAATGTATTAAATAGACATAATTCTTACAATTTAATAAAACATTATAACATTGTTGATGAATTTTTTATTATAAAATATCAATACTATTAAAGCAGAAGCACAATTAATAATATATATATTAATAAGTTTTAATGGGGTCAACCAAGATTAGTTCACATGTTAATGATAATCGTTTAGATTTTTACCGGATCTTATCAGAATTTTAATTAATAAAATTTTCATTGAATTTGAACTGGATATATAAGGATTACATGATTTACAGTTCAGCCGCAGGTCCGAATCTGATATGAAAACACTGAATATCTATTTTTAACATTGATATGTATATCAAAATTAAAAAACTTATCAACTAACATTTTTATCAAAAAACAAATCCGTGCTTTAAAAACGCGGATCAAAATCTAGTGAGACTATTAAATTTTGGTATGTTGCATCAATCAAAACCATAAATTATTGTGTTACAATTACTTTGGTTGATACATTGGTTTCCAAATTTTATCATATATATTATACAGTGAGAGGTGTAATATACTTTTAATAGCTACCATATGTAACATTAATTATATCTAAGTTGTAGTAGTTATAATAATTAACAAAGACGAACAAAGTATACTGAAGAATCAACTACCTGTTTAAGCATATATTGTAATGATTATCTATTGACGTATGCAATAAATAATCAAGTGGCCAAATCGATAAAAGTTGATAGGTGATTTTTTTCATTAGACAAATAACGTTTTTCGGAAGGAAACTTTTTAAATTGACGACTTTAATACATGATATATTATGGTAGATAAAACACATTAAATGCATATTTAAAAACATTTCCTCTTATTATCCTTTTAATAAATGTATTACCAATTAATAAATGTTATGTATAATTTTACTTATATATTTTCATAATAATTATGACTATTGGTATATTTATAATTTATATGATTTTTCTCTTTAATCATCTAAGGTATTTACAACAAAAGTGTGTATATAAAAGCATTTCTTCATATTTTGGTTATGTGTATTACATTTCCTTTTTAGTTGTTATTTATATTTGAAAATTATAATAAATATATTTTCATACTAAATATACTTATATGTAGATTTATAATTAATAAAATTTCCAAAATTCTTTTGAAGATTTTTGATCAAATATACAAAATCGAGTTGTTAAGATATTATTCACATTATTTAGTTTTCATCTGATATTTGCCTTAATTTTTCATGTATAAATGAAAGGTTGTTATTCCACTCATTAATTACAAAGTTATCATGGGCATTTATTGTTTATCCGAAGGTTGGACACTCAATCTTTAATGTTTAAGTAAGAGTCAAAATAGTATAAAAATGTACCGTGCGGAATGGAATGTCCTGTTAAATTGTATAATGATATTGATGGATGCAAACGTGAGTATTGTTCATATACATGCAACAAATCTATAATTAAATTATATATGCTTTATTTTTTTCTTATAGGGGCAGATGATTCAAACAACTCTGAAGAGTTCTTTAATGCGTAAATTCTATCGTATGCTTAATAAGAATTGTTGGGTTAGACTATCTAATTTCGAAGTACTCCATTCTACTGGCATTATAAGGGTAACTCATCATAAGTATCATATTCTTTTTGTTGCTACTACTCGTGTTGAATTTATATTTCCAGAAGAGGCACCCGAAATATTCTCATTCGTAAATACAATGAGTTAAAAAATGAGATTAATTCATCCAAATTTTCATTCAGTTAGAACTATATCCTTTTATATTTTTAGTTAATTTTATTATGTTACAATACAATAAAATGGTATATTAATTTTCTTAAACATTGTATTAGACATATTAGGTGCTTTTCTATCTGTTGGAAATCTAGAGTGAGGATTTGTTGCGGCCAACAAACCAGCAGCTCGTTCAGAACCTCACCCAACTGTCCACACCAACCAGTGTAGAGGTCCCAGCGACATAGGTCCAGTCCAAGGAGAGTATCTCAACAACCAGAATTCCTTTCGGAGTGAAACCAATTTTAAAAGAATTCTTACTCATCAAGGAAGAACTGAGGCTTTGAATTTCAAGAAAATCTTCACGTACCAAGAAGTTATGGATTTTACAAAATGGAGGTTTCCCAGCCCATCCAGTTGCGAGGTTCAGCCTTTAGAAGTGAAGATCAGTCCAACCAAGAAGCTGCCTTATTCAGAATCAAACATGGGCTTCAAGAGGGATTTATTAAGCTTTCCAGAGAGCCCGAAATAAGGAGAATTGGTCATGGGAAAATCCAAGATACAATCAATTTCCCAAAACTGATCAAACCAATATCAATTGGGGAAAGTTTCCAACCAATTCGATTTGGCTCGAACCAAACCTTTCTCTGGGAGCCAGGAGACACTCTTAGATCCATCCAGAAGGTTTAAAAAGAAGTCCTAGGCGTCCTAACATGCTCCAGCAACCAGAGGATTAGGAGAATCCTCATTAACCACAACTTACCATATTTGGAGCCTTGGTATTTAAAAGTCCAACAGCTACTTCTTCAGCTCCTGCACGAGTTTAAGACCTTCCAAGCCATCAAGAGGGTTCCCAGGAAGCTATCCTATCCTCTCAAACCGTCCAGATTCAAAGGGAATCAAGTTCCCCATTTATGGCTAAGCAAATCACCTCCAACAGCCACAAAATCTCCCAAGATCACTCCTTTGAAGACCTACTTTATTTGCAAGTTATTTTTGTTTCCTTGTCTTGTTTATGACCGTTAGGTCTTGTTCTGAGTCCCCTTAGTCGAGCCTATAAAGCTCAAGTCGTCCATCCATTGTAAACACACAATTTTCCAGCAATAAGAATTTTTCAGTTTTCTTAAAAACTATTGTCTTAAGTCTTTAGAGTTTGTGAGAATCAGCTCCAAAGCACCACGACTTATCAAGCCTCCATTCCATAGAGTCTTGTGGCGTCCTCAATCCATCCTCACTTCATCCCATTCGTTTGCCAAGCTTGAGAGTGATACACATCCAGCAAGCAAAGCACCATCTCATCCATATCGATCATCTTTGATTAGGCTGAGAGTGATACACATCAAGCAGCCTAATTCCATCCTATTTATCCTTTCTATTTTCTTATTTTCATTTTTTATTTCATTGCATAAACCGCATCTTATTTGTTTTCCATTTGTTTCAGGTTTGCAAGGTAGATTCCAGCAATATCGATAAATCGATCTTCTCTTGGTCGACCCGATTTGCCCATCCATCCACCATCAGGACGACCCCCATTCTGGGCTGTAACATTTTGGTATCAGAGCTAAACTTCCTGACTCAGGTTACATCTATCCTTGCATCTAAATATTAGTTTTGCATTTGCTTTTGCATCATAAACCGAAAATCCATAAAAACTGTCTTTTGTTTCAAGTTTTGTTTCTGAATTTTTTTTGTGTTCTTGCTGTTCATCATCTTAGGAGCCACGAAAAAAAAGGAAAGATTAGTTTTGATTCAGTTTGCATTGCATTTTGTTTCGAAATTGTGTTAGTTCCCTTTTAATTTTCTTTCCATAATCGAAAACTGCCAAAAAAAAATCTGCATTTGAATTGTTTCCTTTTTATTTGTTTTGCATATCAAGGCTAAATCAAAACTCAAAAAAAATCATCCTAGTTATTGCCCTATCTCATATTAGCTGATATATTTCGTGCATATCATACCCTGCATCAGAAAAGAAAAGTAAAATCATTTTAGCATAGTTTATATCCTTTTGCATATTGTTGGTTTAATTGGTTGCATATTAAGAAAAACTCAAAAAATACCATTGTTATTTTTGCATCCCATAATCCATTACCATTGTGTTCATCAGCATTTCATATTAGTTAATCACGATCTTTCATTAATAAAACCAAAAGAAAAATAAATTTTGCATAGTTTAGTTCATATCGGTTCATAATTGCATAATTCTCGGTTTTGATTAAGTTTCATTACTGCATTTGTTTTATTTTTGGTTCGACCAGAACTTCCCATACCTTCACTTGCTCTTTGAGATTGTTTTCAGGAAGCAATGGTAGAGGAAGCACACGGCCAAACTCTAAGGGCCACAATGAACCAGCAGTTGGCAGCTTTACAAGAGCTCAAGGACCAGATTTCTCAGCTGGAGAAAAGGAACAAAGCTCAAGGCCAACGACCACAACCAGGAGAAAGAAGTTTTGTGAATGCACCATAGGCTGCATATGTTGAGCCAAAACCACCAGACCCTTCAAGGATCAACCAACATCCAACTTCTAAATCTCACAACCATCATGTTCTTAATTATCGGTTTGATTATAATGATGTTGTTGATAAAGTTCAACTCTTTACTTTTCAGGGAAGAGAGGTTATCTAAGGTGGGAAAGGAACACTGATGAATGGTTCTACTACAACAACATCCCTAGAAAGGAGAGGTTGTCTTATGCCATTGATCAACTTAGAGATGATGCCTTTAAGTGGTGGATACAAGAAGAAGATGATAGATGGTTTTACAAGGAGCCAACTATCAAAACGTGGAGAGACCTTAAGGAAGTCATGAGGCATGAGTTTGCACCAGACTACACAAGTTCTGAAATCCAGGAACTATATCCAAGGAGGTATCCAACTCATGTTCCCAAAGATGTAAGAAGAGAGGTGTCAAAGGAAGGACAAAGAAGCTTGCCTTCACAAGGCAGCATGCGGCCAAACCAAGTCCACACCACTGGCCATTTCTTAGACCAGAAGAGAGACATCCCAGAGGTCAGGGAGATGAGTAAAAGTGTCGGCCAAGACACTTTGGGCAGGACCAAAACAGAACCAGAACCAGCTACTATGCAAGTAAAGGCTAAGGTAAGTCCTACACTTGATAATATGGTTCATGACTCATCTACTACTTGTATGATGCACTTGTCTTTGTCCAAGAGTGTTATTCCAGGTCTTAAGGAGCCTATACCCCACGGAGATGACACCCAGGCCTTGCCTTCCAATGGACCAGAAGGAAGATCAATGCACAAAGCAATACATGTTGCCTAAGGAGGCCAATTTAGGGACATCCATGTTGTCCCATCCGACCAGGACAGTCCAAGGTAAGTCTTCTTACTCTAATTTTGAGGAGCAGGCTAGTTATGAATTTAAAATAAAGGAGAACCTTTCTGTAACTTGTCCAGACCAGAAAGTATTGAAAGAAACTTCACAAGAAAATAAAACTGAATTATCTAAAATGAGTGATAGTTTATTTCAAACTGATTTATTGGTTCCCAATTCTAGTGTCATGCATTTGTCTTTGTCAAAAGGTCTTGTAACAGGAACTGAGGCACAAAAACTCAAGGGAGAGGAACCACCAAACGTAGCCCTAGTGATGGACCAGAAAAAGTCTCAAGACATGGTGCCACTCAACTTGCTTAAAGAAGCAAAACCAGTAACCAAAGTATCAAACCAAGGTAAGTGTTTAACATCACCTTTAGACACTGGTTTAAACGTTTATGTTCTTGGTACAGGGGTACCAGATGAGAGCCATATGCTTACTGAAGTTCAAAAGGCCAAACCAGAACATGAGCTCAATCAAAATCCACACCACAAGTGGAAACCGAAATTTGAACAAGAGAATGTTCAAGTGCTAAAGCCTGAAGGTACATTTCACTATAGATCAGAATTTTCTTATTAAGTCCATGACAGGATTGATATACTTGTCTTGTCCAAGAGGAATTGAAATTGGTACAGGAAACCAAGGTGAACACAAGGCAAACCAAGAACTAGATGTTCTTACTGCCACAAAGGTTAATTGTTCTATGATATTGTCAGTTTATAAATTCCTTTGCTTTGATATAATACACTTGTCTTTGCCAAGATGTTTTGATCCAGGAATAATTCAAGAAGGACACAAAAACATAACTGATGTGTCACAAGAAGATGATCATACCTACCAAGGTAAGAAGTTGCAAAAGAGGCAGCCATCCAACCACACTTGTCCAAGAAGAATTTTATTCTTCATCATGCTGATGCAACTAAGGTAAATTCGACCATAACACATTCTGTTCATAAAACTCCAGTATCAGATATGATTCACTTGGTCTTTGTCCAGAATGTTGTAAAATTTTCAGGTTGCAAAGAAGAAAGCTTCAAAGACATTCCACCGGATGATCTTAAGATGCTAGGAGGACACCCTCCAAGGAAGATCAGAAACGTGGCCACCCAAAATTTGAAGAACCATCCACTCCAGAAAGAATTCAGTGGCCATAACCAAAGCATAGGCGTGATCCTTTCACACCTTTTCAAAGAAGAGCCACCTGATGCACCATGCATCACCAAACCGAAATTATACCGAAGGTAAGGTTCTAGACTCTCAAAGGAGAATGAAACCTGACTTGCTCTATCTTGGTGCAGGTTATCCAGTTTTGAGGTCAAAACCTTCACAAGGGGAGGGAATGTTGGCAGCCAACAAACCATCAGCTCGTCCAGAACCTCACCCAACTGTCCATACCAACCCGTGTAGAGGTTCCAGCGACATAGTTCAGTCCAAGGAGAATATCTCAACAACCAGAAGTCCTTTGGAGTGAAACCAATTTTAAAAGAAGGCTTACTCATCAAAGGAAGAACTGAGGCTTTTAATTTCAAGAAAAGACTCACGGACCAAGAAGTTATGGATTTTACAAAATGGAGGTTCCCAGCCCATCCAGTTGCGAGGTTCAGCCTTTAGAAGTGAAGATCAGTCCAACCAAGAAGCGGCCTTATTCAGAATCAAACATGGGCTTCAAGAGGGATTTATTAGCTTTCCAGAGAGCCCGAAATAAGGAGAATTGGTCATGGGAAAACCAAGATACAATCAATTTCCCAAAACCGGTCAAACCAATATCAATTGGGGAAAGTTTCCAACCTAATTCGATTTGGCTCGAACCAAACCTTTCTTTGGGAGCCAGGAGACATCTATAGACATCCAGAAGGTTAAAAGAAGTCCTAGTCGTCCTAACATGCTCCAGCAACCAGAGGATTAGGAGAATCCTCATTAACCACAACTTACCATATTTTGAGCCTTGGTATTTAAAAGTCCAACAGCTACTTCTTCAGCTTCCTGCACGAGTTTAAGACCTTCCAAGCCATCAAGAGGGTTCCCAGGAAAGCTATCCTATCCTCTCAAACCGTCCAGATTCAAAGGGAATCAAGTTCCCCATTTATGGCTAAGCAAATCACCTCCAACAGCCACAAAATCTCCCAAGATCACTCCTTTGAAGACTCTACTTTATTTGCAAGTTATTTTTGTTTCCTTGTCTTGTTTATGACCGTTAGGTCTTGTTCTGAGTCCCCTTAGTCGAGCCTATAAAGCTCAAGTCGTCCATCCATTGTAAACACACAATTTTTCCAGCAATAATAATTTTCCAGTTTTCTAGTTTTCTTAAAAACTATTGTCTTAAGTCTTTAGAGTTTGTGAGAATCAGCTCCAAAGCACCACGACTTATCAAGCCTCCATTCCATAGAGTCTTTGGCGTCCTCAATCCATCCTCACTCCCATCCCATTCGTTTGCCAAGCTTGAGAGTGATACACATCCAGCAAGCAAAGCACCATCTCATCCATATCGATCATCTTTGATTAGGCTGAGAGCGATACACATCCAGCAGCCTAATTCCATCCTATCTATCCTTTCTATTTGCTTATTTTCATTGTTTATTTCATTGCATAAACCGCATCTCATTTTTTTCCATTTGTTTCAGGTTTGCAAGGTAGATTCCAGTAATATCGATAAATCGATCTTCTCTTGGTCGATCCGATTTGCCCATCCATCCACCATCAGGACGACCCCCCATTCTGGGCTGTAACAGGATTTAACCAAAGCGTTCGAACTGAATATCTGAAACCTATCAGTTTTATATCGTTATCCTTAACTGATACAAGTAACTGTACATTTTAATTATATATTTTTTGATGATATCGCTTATTAAAATATATGATTCTTATATAATTATTTTTTGCAATCCCTTAACCTCAATCAAGTCATTTGTGTTGCATATGAAATAATGACATAATATGTGAATACATTATGGCCATCTTATGCGGATGAACATAGTCATCTATGTGCTACGATTCTGAAATATTGAAGTTCTAGACGGTTAGATAAATATAGCTCATATGTTATTCCAATATTTATTATATTAACAATATGATCAATGTCCATATTTGTATACAATATATAGGGGGATATATACATTATTACAAATATTAATGGAGACTCCGAGATAATATTCAAGTCCATTAATTGAAAAGATACTGCGTTCAGAACAATGTTGGTAAATATATTCAAATTATATACATAATGATTTTCACAATATATGTTAACATTTTTTATTGATTGAAAGGATGGAAGAAAACCAAAAGAAAGCAGTTTGAGACTTTATTGTCCACAAATATGTGTATTACACAAGAAGCAGCTCAGTATAATTGTCCTCCGTAAAGGAAAGTGTTGCTTCGGTCTTCCACTAAGGTCGAGTACTGCATATACAGGTTTGAAACTGCGTTGTCCTCTTTATTCTTTGAAATGGGAATCACACTCACCTTAGCTCCAATCATATAATGTGACGACATGGGCACCACATACCTTTGTGTAAACCTAGTCTTCCACTCCAGATGAAACATGTGACACTAGATTATCACTTTGTCAAGGGAACATTCAGTCTGGTGCACTTCAAGTCTCTCATATCCCTACATGATATAAACTCGCAAACACTCAAATAAAACCCCTACAAATGCCGAGGTTTATGGAAATAAATACAAGACTCGATTCAGCTAGTTGCTTCTATCTTGAAGGAAAGTACAAAAGATACATAGCCATTAAAGTTGATAATGTCATTAGCTAAACCCTGTTGTAATTTGTATATATATTGTAATCACTTTACATTATAGAATCACTCAACATTCCATTATACAATCAACATTTTAAGATGAATCTTATTAAAAAGTTATTCTATAGTTTTTTGACATCAAAAGACTAATCTATTACTCAAACTGATGCGGTGTGGGAATCCAAACTAGAATAGAAAAACTAACAAAATTTAAACTCCTATGAAAAGCTCGTGTAGTCTTGGCCAAGGCATTTTCTGTGTGGTTCCGTTCTCTTGGTATGTATGTGATCGTGAAATTCTGAAATCTTCCTTTTAGGGCTGCTATCTCCGCCAGCTCTGTTGAAAAACTTGGCCATGTTGTTGGATTCTAAATCATTAAAAAGACACCATTGCAGTATGTCTCAAAATGTGACATGTGGATAGTTAGAGCATGTTTTCCATCAACCAAATAAGTGACTCCAATTCAGAATGCAAAGGTGACAAGCTTCTCTCGATGATCCTTATCGCTAAGATTTGTTCATTTCTAGACTCATCTAGCCAATCCCAACCATATCCATTATACTGTGAATCTGAAACCCATGATCCATCTACCAAGCAAATATGTTGCAAGCATAAGACTTGTGTATTCCGCGTCTGATGTACCGAGTTTTCTTCTTCTGGACTCTTTGACTTTGCATTAAATCATTCATGGCATTAACTTTCAGCATGTCTTATTAGCTATATCAAATCTCTTGTGATTCTTGTAAATAGTTTATCATTACGAGTTTTCTAGAGATACCAAAGTATCCATAGATATAGATCTCTATCTAACTCTAGATTTTCTGTTTTGTTTTTTTCCACAACAAAAAATCCAAGTTAGAATACACATTTGATATTAGGAATACACCAGGGCATGATGGTGTCCACGCAAAAGTCCAAGTTTTTAATGCAAGTGGACACTCAAAACTTACATGGTTGATTGATTCATCAGATTCTTCGTATCTATGACCGTGGTTATCACCTCTCATATGCCTACGTGTCAAGTGTCAAGTTCTTAGTAAGAAAAAAATATTCTACAGTTTGGAAGAAGCTAATGTGCAGTATTCCTAATAATATATTAGATTTAATTGTTGAATGAAACCTCATTAGTGGTACATGTGACGGTAGTCTTCACTTAAACAGAAAATAGTTAATTATACAATATTAATTTTCTCACATGAAATTTGGATCTCTTGCGTAGATAAAAGGTTGGCAAATAGATGAAAAGAAAAAAAAGGTTGGCAAAGATTATTGTTGTATATGTAAAGTTAAACAAAGGGTCGAGCAGTAATTCTATTATAAACAAAAGGCTAAATGCCAAAATTGTTTCTTGTTTAATGTTTTCTCAGAAACTCAATTATACAAAAGGCGATCACGAGACAGAAAAAACAAAAAAGCTTTCTGAAAAAACTTATGTTTCTGTCACTCGTATATCAATAACACACAAAAACCTCTTCCAACTATCGAAAACAGAGCTCGAAAATGTCTTCCTTTCTCTTCCTCATCTCCATTGCCTTAACCATAACATTCAGTAACCATACTTCAAAGGCAGCAAATCCACCGGTAAGCCTCACAGACAGAGTCCTTTGCAGCAACAATAACCTCTTCTCAGTCTCAGGTATCATCAACACAGATCTTTTTAGTATTAATAAAATTATATTTTCCCTGTTCTGAAAGGTTTGTCTTCTTCTCTATGGATTTGTGCAGACTCCTCTGGTGAGCTTGAATGCAGATTCAGACAAATAAAGCCTAGTTTCAAACAGAAGACAAGAGGTCGTTATCGCAGAGAATCTCTTCTTTTATGTCTTGGAATCAAAAGCTGTTCAAGAAATGTGAAGAGGTCTGTAAAGAAGCATCCAGAAAGGAAGTCTATTCGGATTCTGAAACAAATTAGAAAAGAAAGTCAGGTTCAGTTCCAACACAGGAAGCAACAATCATCAAGACACAAGAAGCAAAATATAGGAGACAAGAAGTTCTTTTTCCCACCTCCATGGTTTCTTCCTCCAAACCCATTTGTTCCACCACCTTCCATTTTTCCACCGAACCCTTTTGCGCCACCACCGTCGATTTTTCCACCAAACCCATTTCAGCCACCGCCACCTTCGTTTCTTCCGCCACTCCCATTCCAACCTCCTCCCGCTCCACCACCATCAATATTCCCTCCACTATTTCCTCAGCCGCCTCCTGCTCCTCCTCCATCTATATTCCCTCCATTATTTCCTCAGCCTCCGCCATCTCCTCCTCCATCGTTCTTCCCTCCCAACCCGTTTCAGCCTCGTCCTCCTCAGCCTCCCCCCACTCCTCCATCGTTCTTCCCTCCAATATTTCCTCCGCCTCCTGCTGCTCCACCTCCATCTCCTCCATCATTTTTCCCTCCAAATCCATTTCCTCCGCTGCCGCCGATCTTTCCTGGTCTAAATCCACCACCACCACCTCCTCCTCCTCCACCACCACCTCCGTCAATTTTTCCATTTCCTCCATTCCCTTTCCTTCCACCACCACGCAACCCTGGCCCTCCTCCTGCTTTGTCTTCTCACCAAACAAACAACCTACTTAAGCGGACCACAGTATCATATATATAAACCAAGCTTTTTATTTGAGAAATGCACTGTGTTGTATATGGCATTTATGTATTTATACAAGGGTAAAGAATAAAGATGTGTTTTCTACTTAATTTGTCTCTTCCTTTTCTTTTAAAATGTTACAAACCTACCTCATAAACAAAATCACTAGCAGAATACTCACG
Organism: Moricandia arvensis; assembly: GCA_905132765.1. Lineage (NCBI taxonomy): Eukaryota > Viridiplantae > Streptophyta > Magnoliopsida > Brassicales > Brassicaceae > Moricandia > Moricandia arvensis. Next base: position 18,226 of record CAJHQP010003584.1, read on the forward strand.
ATCTGCTCATTTCCGAAAGTTTCAGTGGGCATGTATCATATTCTTTGACATGATTTGAATGCTCCACTAATAGTGTGTAGTATACCGTGCACAAAAATTAACGCAAACTTGGGCCTAGACATTTTACCCAAAGTTGAAAAACCAAACAGATATCGACCCAAAAATACAAATTTTGTTCGGTCCAAGTCTAGGGCAAAGTGCGTATTGGGTATTTTTGGATCCAATCTGTTCGAGTGTGGGTCCTATCTGAGATTCAATCAGGTATCCAAATTACTTGATTGTGTATATTAGGTATATTTGGGTTCAAATATTTTTGGTATTACATATATTTTCTTTTAAGTTTTGGGTGATTTATTGGTTACAGTTTTGGGTTTTGGGTAAAATTTCAATATCTCAAATATATTTTGGGTATTTATCGGTTCTTTGGATCAGATTTCGATTAAAATTTTGGGGGTTTAGGGTATTTGAATAAGTTTGGGTATTTATTTGAGTTTTAATATTACAAAAAAATTTCAAAATTTCATATATTTTTTTCAGAAAAAAAATTATAAACTTTTAATCGTAACATCATTTGTTTTCTTTTGATATCTACAAATTTTAATATTATGTTTAGTTTTTTTTGATAATTATAAAAAATTTATATCAATTATATATATATATATATATATATCTTTTCTATCTAATTAAACATAAATTAAAATGTTTATTTTAACTTAATTTAATGTTTAACTAAATTAAATTTATATTAAAATATTAGTATAAAATATGAAAATATAAATATTAATATTATTTTATTTTTAAAAAAATTTACATTAAAAATTTTACTGTTGCATATTGTGCAGGAAAACACCCTAGTTGTTTAACTAAAAGAAGAGTAATTTAGAAAATAGTAATAGATAAAGACACAACAATGTTTTTATTAATCACTGAAGAAACATATAAAACTTGATGATACAAGATTATATAATAGAAATAACTCTTATATTTCTGTTTTATTCAAGAAAATAGTTGAAATTTAGAAATAGCATAAAGGAGAAGATTATCAATAACCCGGACTATTGGTGACTGGACCGTTGGGGCAATCATCGCTTGGAACATAGAGGACAACACGGATTAAAACAATTGATGACTGGTAGACATCTTGAGGATATATAAAAGCAGTCACATGTGGATTATCACTTTCTATCTTTTTCTTTGCTACGATTCCACTCACTCCTTTGAGCTCTGGCCACTCCACCTTCATTCCTACACACACGAACTACCAATGCTTAATATTTGGTTATTATATATGGTATTAATGTTAGTAAATACATATTTGGTTAAAATAGGATTTCTGCCTATGCTTCAAATTTAGCTCTCCCAGTGATATAAGCTTGGATCAAAACGTTGAACTTTATTTTTATTTTTCAATATTTTACCCAAAAAAATGATATTTTATATAAGTTTTTAAACCCTTTTATCATTTAATAATCATCATGTTTTATTTATAAAAAGTTGCATTAAATTAGTAGGACCATTTGCTCTAAATAATTGATATGATTTAACGAAATTATAAAAAGTTATTCATTTTAGAAATTCAATAAGATTTATAAGTAAAATAGTATTCCTAAAAATGAAATTGAGTTACACACAAAAGTGAAAGAACAATAAGACATTATTTTATTAATACTGGATAAATAAAAACAAAGTGAAAACCAGAAAAATTACAAAAACTTAGTTATCCAAAATTTGGTTTTCATATTTGATACTATTTTTTTTAAATAACACTTTTACAAATTATATTTACCACTATTACACTATCACTGTCAACATTCTTTTCTTCCTTAAAGTTGTATGTAGTAAACTTAGTATCCAAATGAAACTGACTCGATTTGTAACACAGATACTAATTAAAATCTACGGAGTCATATGTTAAACTTATTGGTCGCTTATCATTCTTTTTTGGTGAAAATTATTGGTCGATTATCATGAGTAGAAATACTGTATAAAGATACATGAACAGTACCTGGGAAGCGAGACTGGCATGACCTACCAGCCACAATCACATAAGTCACACTGCGGGACCAAGAACAGGACACTCTTTTCATTTTGTGTTTTCACTTTCGTGAGTTCTACTTAACAAGATAATTGATAATCTTTCAAATGATAACTCTGAAAGTCCTGAAACTATTTTCCCAATGGCTATATAACGATAAAACTATATATATAAGCATATATTGTTCTATCAATTAAGGAGCCTAACAATATCAACATATATCTGGCTATAATGAACGAGTTAATGGTAATATATAATGATTTAAAGACAACATTCCATTATTTTAAACGCAAATCAAAACGGATATGTTAGTTTATGATACGATGATTTGATATGAATTGCGAGAACTTCTTGTCTTGAAATATTAAATGATTTTCCCCTAAAATGAATCTCATATATTTTTGCATTGGTCATTTTGTTGGTCAACAAGTGAACGTTTAAATGTATACTAGATTTTCAACTTCAACTTGCGCTACGCGCGAATTTGTATTAATAATTAATTTTTATTTTAAATTTAAATAATAAAAAGATAAATGATTTATATAATTTTTTCTATGAATTATATTCAAAATATGATTTCTTATTATTTTATTTGAAATTTTATACAACTGTATGTCTTGAATAGCCAATATTAAGATGTCTCTTTGTTTGTATAGGTAAATGTATAAGGTATATTTATAGAAAAATTTACATTATTTATTAATCATAATTTATTTTAAAATAATATTTTTTTGATGCGTATTAACTACTACTATAACTATTATTAAAAAATTTATCTTAAAAGTTTTTACATATCTTTTTAGTTCAATGGCATAAAAGATTATTTCATATGTACATCGGTCTAACTTTGTTTTATATTTACCTGATTTTTATAATGAAAGTATAATTATTAGATAGTTATTATGTGCTTATATATATTGAAAATGCTTCAATCTAATTATCTTAAATGCATATATGTATAATGTTTAGATTTAGGTTTTAATCATAATAAATATTTTGATAAATTTAAACAGTAATTAATCATAATTTTTGATGTATGTTACTGCATATGAAGTGATAAAAGGTAGTTCAAAACGCATAATAAACAACATAATTAACAAAGTGTCTTACATAAGTGAATTATTCTTACTATCATTTTTAATAAAATTTATTGTAAGACAAAGAATGGTTTGCATAAAAAGAATTAAAATCAACAATCATTTTTCAAGAAAATTGGTTGGCAACCTAATATCACTTTGATGACATTTTATAGCCGACTATAACAATATAAATAGGAAAATTAAATACTAAATTTCAGTTTACTTTTTAAATTTATTTGATTACTTTAAATATTTTGAAATTAAATACCTTTTATTTTGATTTATATGATATTTGTAAGCCGTGCGCATATTGTATCATATTAAGTTTTTTTAATATTTTGACATTAATGTTTGAAAGAGTTAACATATATACCAAATTAGTTCTTTTTTTACTATTTTTTTGTTTATATTAGATATTTTAAATTTTATTCCGACTATATGATTTTGGAAATTTTAAGATTTTTCAAAATATTAAACTACGATGATGTTGAATATTTTAAATTATATGTCAATATTTTTAAAAGGAAATAGAAATATCGTTAGGAAAGATTGTGGATAAAAATATTTCTTGCTAAATTTATTATTTTAGTTTTTTCTCTAAGTTGGTATAATATTAAGCTAAGTTTTAAGAAAATTTTTATATCTGTTATATTTATATCTTACACTGGTTTTATTTATTCTTTCATACATGATTATGAATGTTTTTTTTTTAAAATAAGAAACATTGGATTTCCTTTTACAAAAAATGTTCTTTTTGTTAGTTAAAATGGTTATGTTTAGTTTTCAAATATTCATTTTATATCTAAAGTTATCAATTTTCATAAATAAAAAACTTTTTCTTTTTCTACCTTATTTGATTTTCATTTTTATTTTGATTGAAATTTATAAAATTTGAAGCATAGTGCAGAAATCTTATTTAGTCCAAATATGTATTTACCAACATTAGATACTCATATATAATACCAAATATTAAGCATTTGTAGTTGGTGTGTGTGTAAGAATGAAGGTGGAGTGGCCAGAGCTCAAAGGAGTTAGTGGAATCGTAGCAAAGAAAAAGATAGAAAGTGATAATCCACATGTGACTGCTTTTATATATCCTCAAGATGTCTATCTACCAGCCCATCAATTGTTGTAATCGTGTATGACCCGCGCGCGATGAGTGTTATAACTATTAGGCACCCTGTTAATTTGGTGGTGTCTGAATGTTAGATTGGGCTTTGAAGACACAAAAAGAAAAACAACAAAATACGGGTTAAAAGAATAGTAAGCTATAAAGAAACTCAACTTAAACTTGTAAAGTACATTGATGACTTACACCAACATGTTTCATTAATTCTCAACCTCTTAGCAGGTACAAACAGGTTTCCTTTATCAAAACCTAAAACAATAACCAAACACAGATTACTCTGTTTATCAGCATGCCAAAACTCAACTCTTCTTTCAATAATTAAATTCACCTCTTTTAGAAACATTAGACTTACTGGAATTTAATCCACAATTTCTTGTATTCTCTGTAGATATTGCACTTGTTGCTGAATTAATAGAAAGGGGAGTGGCCACCATGTTTGCTTGAGTTTGTTGAGTAGCAAATTATGTACATGATTCCAAAAAACATAATATTTATTAACTGAGGCACAACAAAGTTATAAACTTGAATTGGAAGGAGGACTTACACAAGAATGATGAATTGTCACTTGATAGGAATTGTTTCATTGTTTTCTGCAGTTCGTTTCCTTGTATTGGTAGATCCAATAGGTATTGTTCTTTTGGTTATATCTTTCATTGCTTCTGGCTGAAGTCCATTCAGGCCTTGCAAGTAGATTTTATGTTTCTGAAGGAAGGGAAGTTGATATAGTTCATGGAGGAATCTAACGGATAAAATATTGGGATTCCTATAATATTGCTTTCTTGGAATTATTGAATTAGTGGTTATTTCCGCAAACACAATAAATATTTGGTCATGCTAGGATCTAATTATATTGGCGAAATATAACGCATGCCATTTATAAACTTCTTTTCTATTAATATAGTTCAAGAATTTTCCTATGAAGACGTCGATCAGGATGGCGATAAATATGCATCGATCAACTGATTGTCAAATTCCGATTGGCAGGTATCCCTGTAATTGCATTTAAGAACTTAGGAATTTTTAAATTAGGGTTCGAACTGATAATTGGTAGTTAGGCATAAAAACAGGAAAGTTGCTTGAGTGAATGTTAAGCTTGATTTGAATAGATTGTTTGGTTGAGTTTGATTAGAATATGATTTGGTAAAAGGGCAAAAACATGCATGAAATTAGTAAGAAAGAACAGGATATTAAATGACGAAAAAACATAATTTATTATAAGGAGCAAAATTCTAATCAAAAACACCAAAGTTTTTCAAAATAAAAATTATTAGAAACGTAAAACACAAACTGCTGCAAATTAATAAACCAAAAAAAACCAAACAAAATCCTTCACTCAAATTCAGTCTTCTTTGATTTAAGTGGTGTTGCTTGCTTTACCCTCTGAATCATTCATCTTCTCCACTTGATAGATTTTGAGAACAGTGTTCTTAGAAGTCGAAGATATATTCTGGTGTAGGGTCAGTCCATGACTCCTTTTGCTTGTGTCGAGATCCTGCTGTTCGACAATTCATCAGTGTTTCTGGATGACTAAGTTCAATATTGATAGAGCCCTAAAGTTTAAAAGACATACAAGTAGACACGTATTAATTTACACTCAAACCAACCCGAGCTCTATACCAAGATAAATTACTGGGAAATAAGCATAGAATAATACCTCTTCACCACTTGTAAGAGACAATAAATTGATTAGATTGGAGAATAATCTCTAGATTGAGTGAATCAGTTTAAAGCTACCATTCTGTCTTTGTAGACTTTTCCAACCTTGTAAATCTCAAAGGCTTCACATACCAAAACATGTTCTTTTTCAACCGAAATTCCAATGTGAAAGTACCCTTTCCAACAACAGCCCAATAATGCCGTCAGGTAATCCTGATGGATCATTCAAGCTTAATTTTAGGAAAAAATAAAACTGATATAATAAAAGCTTATGGAAATACCTTCGGTTAATTAAAAATATCCCTTACACTCTATAAAATAGTTTCGGTTCTTTTTAAAATCACCACCTCATCAAAAGATTGCCATTTACACTAGCTTGGTAGCTGATCGAAGCCAAACATTCCCTTGGATACCATGTCTAGAAGCATGAATTTAGATTCTCCTGTATCATTCCTTAACCATCAAATGCAGTTATATACCTACAAAAAGAACCATGCGTTTATGGTTCATTCAGAAATATAATCTATTTCGCTGCTACAAAAAGACTCACCTTGGTGACACATTGAAACATCTTCTCTCTGCACACCTCACACCACAATATATGGGTAAGTAAACATCTTTTCCATTTTGAGTTTTAACTAAAGTTCCGACTTTTACAACGCTTTTTGTTGCAAATGCCACAACCAAAGTAGTTACCATCCCCCAGTCTGAGTCAATTGCATAGACAGTGCACATGACCAAGCACTTTTCAACTAGACAATAGCCACATCTTTATATATGACCAGTGGTTCTGATAATGAACTTGACACGTGAAACATAAAGTCCCAAACCTGAGTTAACTCAAGGAGTTCATTAATTTTTCTTCTTGGACAGTATAACACATTTTCTCACGTTTTTCTTGGATATTATTCATATCTTCCAAGTCAAGTTTCTCATCATTTGCCTCCCAAAGGGCGAGGGGTTTATCCTCATCAACAAATCTAATCAACACGTGATCAATAATATAAATGAATCATCACAAAATCTATATATAAATAATACATAACAAAACATTAAATTTTTTTGAATTCATCAGTATCTGGTATTGGAGGATTAATTAAGATTTGTGATGCCTCGAATGCATTGGTGATTTGTAATTCACCTGCAGTATAAAATAAAAATAAAAATATATATTATAGTTATAACTTTAAAGGAAATAATATCCCAAAAGTATTTCAATCTAAATCAAAAAATTATAATACCTCTTAATCTACCAATCTTTGCAAATCTGATAAGACATATAGGCTTTCCTTCGCTGTCTTTACTACAACCCTCGTAGAGGATCTCAGCAAACTTCCCCACAAACAGCAGGGAACACGAGAATCACTAATACAGATAGAATTAAGCCTCTGTTAATATGAATGATAGAACATAAAACTATAAATTTATTATCCGCAATACAAACTTGATGTCACGGAGTGTAAACTCCACTTTAACTTTTGGTTTGCCTGAACATTGAATAGTTTCAAGCTCTCCCAAGTCCATAACCTGACCAATCACATCTGCAGCAAAATCACAGCAATTTAGAGGTGCTACCGGATTATATGAAATTAAGACCTTTGTTTTAGAGTTTACCAATGAGGAAGCATGGTTTGAGTGATCCACTCAAAATAGATTAGACAGTCCACTACACTTAGGAACATATCTTCATTCGTTTCAGTAGACCTTGTGATGGTTGTATTCTGAACATACTCATTTTGTAGGCATGATCGGTTGACCGATACATCCCGGTAGCAGGACTGAGGTGGATGAATTATGATGTGTCTCCATGATCCAACAGGAAGAAGGCGTCTTGTACTCTCCATGTAAGTCTTCTTGCAAGAAGCATGTATTTTATATCCCTTGTACATGTAGCATAGACACGAATAAAAGACAGTTTAGAGAACAACCAAAAAAATTAGAAAACAACAAATGAAGGTCACGAGTTACTAAAGAAACTCAATAGATCTATACTGCAAAATATTAAATGACCTTTCATCGGATAGGACGATTTCAAGAGTGTCTCCGTGGACAGCGTTGTACTGCTTCCAAGTGTGCACACTTTGACATGAACTTTCCAACCACTCTTGAAGGCTTCACATCTTTCAAAGAGGTGATTTTCATATCTTAGACATTTTGGTATGGGTGAATCAACGTTAGCGTAGATAGTATAGGTTATGTAATCATGTAGTATATATAGTATACCAGTTTCGTAAAATAATAACAGAAGACGGTAATCAAAATCTAGAATATTGCATTTTAGTTAGGGAAATCCGTATCCTAGGAAATATCTACGTTAATTTTAGGAAAAATAGTATCTATACTATTAAATCTATACAAAAGAGCATATAGAGTTAGAAAAGAGCATATACGATTTGAGTTGCAAATATTTAGTAATTCGTTTTAGGATAATACTCGTAGATATTTTTACTGAATTCGAATACTCTATATATTCTTTCTGTATGTTGATATTTACGCATTGAAGAATCCCTCGATCAAATCCGAATACTGTATATATTATTTCTGTATATAATATCCTATAGATTACTAACAGAAAGATACTAAACAGGAGATGGTAACCAATCTAGAATATTGCATTTTAGTTAGGGATAGTAATTTTGTTAACAAATCTAGAATATTGGCATTTGGCTCAACCACTCTCGTTAATTTTAGTTATGGATAGTAATGAGTAACTGATCAAAAGAATATATAGGATATTAAACGAATACTATCTCATCAATATTCGTTTATTTGATTAGACTGATCCGATTATAAAGGCAATTTGCATAGAATATTAAATTACCACATACCCTTAATTAATGTATATATTCCCTTGAAAATCCAGTGGCATAATTCGTAAATAGAAGGGTATTCTTATGGGTAATGTTGAGTGCCATGAGGTATTTATGTTGAGTGTTATATCCCTCAGATTTTAACCCGCGCTAAAGCGCAGATGATTTTTCGATAAAAATTATAGTAATCCATTTTTTTATTTGAATAAACTTTGGACAGTAAAAGTATACTAACATGAAGTTCAAACCAAATTTAAAACAAAAAAGTTTGATCAGTACATACCTAGTCCAAAATGTCATAAATACCTGAATAGATCTTGTAGGGTGATAAAAGATATATGAATCCGAAGTGTTATTATCCGAACCCGAATGGGTAACCTAAAAGCTTAAACCCCAGAAAATCCAAAAAACCTGTCTGAATGTCTAAATAATAACAAATATAAATGTGTACTTCAAATATTTAATTCTATATTTTTGAAATGATATCTATAAATAAGTATTAAGTTTTTAAATAAATATTTTAAATATTCAAATTTTATATAAATAATTATTTACTTCTTATGTTTTGCTTTTAAATTTTGGATTTAACTTTGAATATATCTAAACTGAACCATATAACACCAATATGAATGATATATAGTTATTTTTATGAGATTTTAGGATTGTGGTCCAAATTATAACCAACACTAATACGATATATTTGAATCCGATGCATTTTTACCAATTTACCAGAATAAAAACCTAGGATATGATATAAATTAAACCAAATTCAAAATATCTAACACGTATTCCAAGACACAAGCCTAACTTAAAGTGTGTTTTATATTTTCAATTAGTTTTATTTTTTGATAAAGATTTTACATGTTTGTTGGAATAACCAATAATAATATGTTCTATTACATCATTAAATATTCACAGTAACTTATTAATATTTCTTTTATCAAATATATAATATTATATATATATATATATATATATATATCTCTCATTTTAATACTCTATATATAAGTGATATTATGTATTTGGTGAATGTTTTGAAGTATTTATTTCTTGCATTTGGGTTAAAGTGACAATTTTATATTTATACGGATTTGTAGGCATATATAATTCTTTTTTTTATATTAATAATAACATATAATTGATTGGTTTTCAATTTATTGTTAATATAAACTGAATTGAATATTTTTTAAAAGGCAATAGATTAAGTTGTTTAGTTGTTAATTCTAGCTAGTGTATATATATATAATAATAATTATGTTAGATAAAATAAAAATAATAGAAAAGATATTTAAATGCAATGGTTCAACTTAGACTATTTGTAAGTAGATAAAATAAATATAGGATTCTATTTTAATACAAACTTGATGTCACGGAGTGTAAACTCCACTTTAATACAAACTTGATGTCACGGAAGTGTAAACTCCACTTTAACTTTTGGTTTGCCTGAACATTGAATAGTTTCAAGCTCTCCCAAGCCCATAACCTGACCAATCACATCTGCAGCAAAATCACAGCAATTTAGAGGTGCTACCGGGATTATATGAAATTAAGGCCTTTGTTTAGAGTTTACCAATGAGGAAGCATGGTTTGAGTGATCCACTCAAATAGATTGAAAGTCACTACACTTAGGAACATATCTTCATTCGTTTCAGTAGACCTTGTGATGGTTGTATTCTGAACAATACTCATTTTGTAGGCATGATCGGTTGACCGATACATCCCGGTAGCAGGACTGAGGGTGAAATTATGAATGTGTCTCCATGATCCAACAGGAAGAAGGCGTCCTTTACTCTCCATGTAAGTCTTCTTGCAAGAAGCATGTATTTTATATCCCTTGTACATGTAGCATAGACACGAATAAAAGACAAGTTAGAGAACAAACCAAAAAAAATTAGAAAACAACAAATGAAGGTCCACGAGTTACTAAAGAAACTCAATAGATCTATACTGCAAAATATTAAAATGACCTTTTCATCGGATAAGGACGATTTCAAGAGTGTCTCCGTGGACAGCGTTGTACTGCTTTCCAAGTGTGCAACACTTTGACATGAACTTTCCAACCACTCTTGAAGGGCTTCACATCTTTCAAAGAGGTGATTTTCATTATCTTAGACATTTTGGTATGGGTGAATCAACGTTACCGTAGATAGTATTAGGTTATGTATCATGTAGTATATATAGTATACAGTTTCGTAAAATAATAACAGAAGACGGGTAATCAAAATCTAGAATATTGTATTTTAGTTAGGGAAATCCGTATCCTAGGAAATATCTACGTTAATTTAGGAAAATAGTATCTATACTATTAAATCTATACAAAAGAGCATATAGAGTTTAGAAAAGAGCATATACGATTTTGAGTTGCAAAATATTTAGTAATTCGTTTTAGGATAATACTCGTAGATATTTTTTACTGAATTCGAATACTCTATATATTCTTTCTGTATGTTGATATTTACGCATTGAAGAATCCCTCGATCAAATCCGAATACTGTATATATTATTTCTGTATAATAATATCCTATAGATTACTAACAGAAAAGATACTAACAGGAGATGGTAACCAAAATCTAGAATATTGCATTTTAGTTAGGGATAGTAATTTTGTTAACAAATCTAGAATATTGCATTTGCTCAACCACTCTCGTTAATTTAGTTATGGATAGTAATGAGTAACTGATCAAAAGAATACATAGGATATTAAACGAATACTATCTCATCATATTCGTTTATATTGATTAGACTGATCCGATTATAATGGGCAATTTGCATAGAATATTAAATTACCAACACACCCTTAATTAATGTATATATTCCTTGAAAATCCAGTGGCATAATTCGTAAATAGAAGGGTATTTTATGGGGTAATTTTAGATAGGATCCTGCTTAATGTATAGATGGGTAAAGTATTCAACGTTGAGTGGAGATGACAAGAAGCACTCTCAAGGCGATGAAAGTACTAAACTACCTTATGGGGAGAAGCAGTGCGTCATGCAACATACGTGATTAACAGGGTGCCTACCAAAACTATATTTGTATTTTGGAGGCCTATAAATACTCCACTCTCCTCTCATTTGTATCATCAAGAAATCAAGAAATAAAAGTTTTGTAAGAAACTTTCAAACAATAAAAATCCTCTTCCAAGTTATAAAAATATTTCTTCTTCATAAAGTTTCTTTCTCTTCAATACACATAAAAACACTTTCTCCCATCTTACTAAAGTTTTTTCATTCCAACAAATAATTTACTAAAGTTTCTCCATCTTTACCAGCTCCGTGAAAAGTATTGGGTTTCGTACTTAGCACATATTGAAAATCACAATGAATTTTGAAGTACAAGAAATATTAGAAATGACAATACAAAATGGTTTACTGTAATACATATTAGATGGGGCTAATAAAAAAATGGTTTTGTGAACGGTATATAAATTATTTGTGGGACAATGTGTGCTTTAAAGATGTACTAGTCTTTGATCCGTGCGCCGCACGGGTGTTAATTTTTATAAATGTCAAATATTTTAATCAATTTGTTTGATATAATTATATACATGATTGAAACTTAATATTCGATTTCCGTTATCCGATCCGCTTCGAAAAACGGATATTAATCTAGGTACAAATCTTGAATAGTAAAAATTTAGGTGGAATTTGGATCCGAATATAAAATATTTAAAAATTTAATTATAGTTATTCTATGTATATTCATATATACTTTTATATAAAATAACTAAAATTTGAATTTTATTAAATTTTAATGATTTTTAAGTTTTTTAAATAGACTAAATAGATGATTAATGTTATATTTTAATTAAAAAAACAGGTCTGAATATCCCGGTGTATTCAGATTTTATTCCGATTCCTAACCTCCGAATATTCGGATCCGGATACGAATCCGACGAATGCATATCTGATTCGTTATTCCAAAAATACTCGGATATTCGATCTGTTCCTAGACCTAATTGTACATATGTATTATATGGTGATAAAATTTTTAAATTTATAAATTACATAAGTTATTCTTATTAGATATATATCATAACCATTTATAATAATTGTATTTGTTTGTATATATATCATTTATAATAAATATTACTATGTATTTAGTCATTAAATTGTTATGGAAAGTTACATGATTTTATTATTATAAATGAATAAGTTCAGATTATAATCGAAAATTATTAACATTATTTTTTATAGTTCAAATATAGTTGGGTAGCTTATATGAATATGAATCAAAAATAAAAACTAATTTAATGCTATATATATATTATATAATATTATATATGTAGTTCTGTTTTTATTATAAAAATTTGGAAACACATATACATTTATTTTTATGAAATTCTCAATTATAATGACAAAAATTAATTAATGGGCTTAGCACAAATTTAATTTTTTCTTGTTAACAATTAGTGTTTAGATGTTTGGATTCATGGATAATATTAGTGGCATTTCTTGTAAATATTAGGTAAAATAAAGGTTATTTCTTATTTATATTCTATTTTAATAGATTAGATACTAGATTTTGATCCCCCGCTTTAAAAGCGCGAGATTAATTTCAATTATAAAAGTTTTGTTATTAAAATCAGAAACGCAAAACTCCTTTTGATTTTGAACCGCACTTTCAAAAATAAGGACTATTTTATTAGAAATATTTTGTGTAGTGTAATTTATAAATTTTTAATTTATGTATATTATTATATTTGTGTAAATATTTTATTTTAATTGTTTATTTTAACATGAATTTATGCTATATTAATAGGCATCAATTTCTTTTAAAGTAAAAGTATTGGAAAATGGCATACAATTCAATTGAATAGCAAATAAAAATATATACAATTCTTTAAGAAATTTTGGAAAATATAATTATAATAGAATTTGGCACATGTTATAGATAAAATAATCTTTTTATTATTATTATGAACTGATAACAAATATTTTGAGGATGCATTCAAGTGTTATCATATGTTTCTAGATATATTTATTTATTCATATCTTAAAAAAAATATTATCCTATAAAGTTATTTATATATGGTAACTATATTCGGTAAATATTACTGCTTAGAAAAGAGAAAAATACGTGAAATAAGGTATAAAACTCAAGGCTAACATTTATGATATGTTATCTCCACTTGTTTGAAGAATTTAAAAACAATGGATCTTTTAAAGAGGAATTAGAAAAAAGAAAATACAATATTTTTTCCCTTCGTCTTCCTCTTTCTTTAGCCAATAATCATAGATGTTATATATTCTATAAAAAGTTTTATATTTATATTTATAAAGATTATTTTTAAAAAAATATTTTTTTTAGAAAATATTGTATTGATTTTAATATTATTCTAGAGTATTATATTTACAATTATAATACTAAAGATATTTTCTCATTTAATATTTTAATATTATTCATTTCACATTTTTATTAAATGATATTTTTCTATTTTTTAAATACATAGATGCATATATTTGTTCCAACCATAGAAAAAACACAACTATAAAAACTTGAAAAATGAAACTTTAATTACAATTTTGTTATTCCTTAGAATCTATTCTAATATTTGCAAATTAAATTTTTAGCTTCTAAGCTATCACGTTAAAAGTTAGAGTGATACCCATACTGAAGTTATATATAAATTATTATATTGTATTTTATTATCTGGAAATAATATTTTATATTATATAAATTAAAATATAAAATAATTATAATTAAATATTAATCAATCAAAAAAAATTGTATAAAGTATTTTCAAAAATATTTCTAATATGTGAGTGCTTTTAAATTTTTAACACAATAATAAACATATACATATTGACAGAAAAACATATATATTTGATGAAAATTTTATCATATATAAATATTTTGATGTTGGATTTAATATTTTTTGAAAACATATATAATAATTTCTTATATTGTTTTTTGAATTAATAAGACATAAGCTAATAATTATTCGTAAGAATATTAAGTCTGTATGTGCGGGCAAAATACCTAGTTAGGAAAATATACTATAAAAAAGAGACATCGCTTAATTTGTATTACAAAAATAAGTGATATTTGTTTAAATTATTTATTACTGGACGAAATTAAATATATGTAACTGAATAACCGAAAATAAATTTTAATAGTTAATTAACATTTATTTTTTTGTTTTGATTTGTAAAGAAAATTGTTTGGCATTAAAAACAAATATATTTGCTACCATAAATATATTGATATCTCCTTTATTTTCCCACTCACAAGCTGACATTCCTTTATCAACATAAAACCTCACTCTCACACCCGTGTAAAGTTATAATATAGGAGTTAGATGAGACTTGTGATTGGTCCAGATAGTTAATCATAAAAAAATGTTG
Source organism: Moricandia arvensis (assembly GCA_905132765.1). Taxonomy (NCBI): domain Eukaryota; kingdom Viridiplantae; phylum Streptophyta; class Magnoliopsida; order Brassicales; family Brassicaceae; genus Moricandia; species Moricandia arvensis. The sequence goes on from CAJHQP010003584.1 coordinate 33,282, forward strand.
ATTCCAATTGTTGACTAAATAGTTGTCAAAAATAAATAAAATATTTCAAAAAAATGGCATGGCTTTCTAAATAACTTCAAAAACCAAGGATAAAATCTTAGAAGAGATTCTTCTTTAATAGTATAGATTCTTAGTAAATTACCAAGACACCCTTAATTAATAAATCTATTACTTTGAAAAATCAGTGGCATAATTCGTAATAGAAGGGTATTGGAGAGGTAAAATTTAGATAGGATTCTGTTTTAATAGTATAGATATATATATTCATTAACGTAAGTAGCAATATTTTTTAAATAGCAATATTTGATTGGTAGTTAATACTAATTTCCCATATATTTTAAATAAAAATTAAAAGACAATGGCATGCAATTGTAATATCTTGAAAACTAAGGGCAAAATCCTATGAGGGATTCTGCTTTAATAGTATAATTTATATGTACTAATATTACTGTAGCTAACCAATTCGGTTAAGATAAACCAATATTGGTTAATGGCTATCCAAGTAATGATTAGATGGGACAATGATAAGTACTCCCTCCGTTTCATATTAAGTGTCGTTTTAGAAAAAAAATTTTGTTACAAAATAAGTGTCGTTTTCGACTTTCGATACAAAATTTATTAATTTTATGCTGCAATTTATTTTTCTATTGGTTGAAATATGGTTAGGTGTATAGGTAATTGTGTTTTTATATAGAAAATATACAAAATTAATTATTTTCTTAATCCGTGTGCAAAAACCTAAAATGACATTTATAATGAAACAGAGGGAGTATCTTATAATTTAAAATCACTAACACTAAATACGTCCCAATTGTTTGCATCGAATAATAACATATTATCCAAAATCTAGATCTGATCTGAGATCCACTCTGGATCCGATCCGAGATTCGCTCCGGATCCGCTTAGAAAATAGATATTTACGATGTTTGGATCCGAATCTGGATAATAAAATTTTGGATCCCTCTAAACTAGATCTGAATCCGGATATTTTAATTTTAGGTCTTGATATTCGGATTCATTTTTAAAAATATATTACACTTTTATTTTTCCTAATAATTATATTTGATATATAAATATTTATACATAAAATAATTTTTATATTTTAATTTTAATAATATTATATATCATATATATATTTATAATTTTTCTATAAATATTTAGTTTATGTATTATTTTAGAATTTTTTATTTTAAAAATAAATGCTTTAAAGCACATATAATCATATTTAAGTTTTGTTGTGTGAAAACTATAGTGGATAAGATATTGAGAAAACATTGTAACTTTTAAGTTTAGAATTTTGTTTCAGTTTTTTGTAGTATTCTCATTCATATTTAAGTTTAACTGAATAAACATTTATTATTATGATAATATTAGATAAATAAAAATATACATATAAATGTTGACAAAAAGATAAAAAATTTAATGGCTTTATGAAAGAAGTTATAAATTATGTTTTAATAGATAAAGTAGATCACGAGATGTTTATTTATTAGATTTTCACAAGTATAAAAATATTAATTTACAAATCTATTGTATATGCACAGTGTGTTATTATAGATAGACCACAATTTAAACTTGAAGCAAAATATGCTACCAGATAGGCGAAAGATACATACGAGCGCATCAAACACTACAAAGAAAGTATGGCCAAACTTATCAACGGAACTTAGAGAGATAGAAGCGTTACAACGAAGATGTTACAGTTTTTAGTTTTTCTGTATTTTAGAGTACAAAACTTTATTGCTGAATTTTTTGCTAAGATTGCAAAGCATTTAATAAAAATTATATTTTGTTGGTTATTTTATTCTGATTTAATTTTTGATGTCACTTCAAATTTGAATAATTAAATGATTTTTTGATGTTAAAAGGAAAAAAGTCGTAGTGTAGTCGTACTTAGGTCATCATTATTGAAAGTATCTTATGGGGTATCTCATCATTAAATAGATTCAAAAGTAAAGAAAAGCAAGAGAAAAGAATTAGGGAAATTAGCAAGGATAACCATAAGAAAAAACTAATTTATCAAATGACCAGAACAACTACATGGCTAGAATACACTATATATATTGTGTATTAATTGCTGTTATACTATTTTGTATAAGTATTTGTAGTGGTTTTGTTTTTCTTTTATTTTATTTTATTTTGTTGTACAATGTTTTTCCCTCTAATCTTATTTATTTTCTAGTTTTATTAAAATAATTATCTGAATTTATAAAATACTAACAAAAAATATAATTTTTTTTCTATTTATGATGTGTTTTGAATTTTTTTTTTAAAATATATATTTTTATAACATTTGATATATCATGTTAGATCAAAAAATCAAATTAAAGTTTATACTATATCGTAAATTCATATAGTATAATCTAATTTCTACTTCAAATGATACCCCATACTTAAAACATAAAGATTAAAGAATTTGATGTGAATTAATCAGTCTAGAGTTTTAACTCAACTAAAACTCTATACAGGTTCTCATATTTTCTATATTTTCATTTTGTTCTCTCATCGAACAACCAATATGTAATTAATTATAATATATTGAAAATAGTATATACTATTTTATATTATCTTACACATTTAGATAGTATAGTAAGATTTTTTTCAAATGAGATATAATTTTGTTGTGTTCTATTCTATTTAGAAACATAAAATTATATACAATCCATTTTTCCTCTCTCTCTTTTTTCCTCCCTCTTTCCCCCCCCCCCTCCCTTCCTCCCTCCCTCCCTCAAATTTTTCTCTATAATGGTTATTCCACCAATTAACCCTAAACAAAGTAATCATATGAAACTAATGACTAGAATATATTATGTATAATATGTATTAATTTCTCTTTTGTCCTCAAAACCCAAACGCACATATAATTTCTCTCACACACACACACAACCAATATATAATCATGTATAGTATAATGCAAATGACATATACTATTCTATTTCAAAGACATAATATAGTACGTTACAATATTTCAATATAATATCTCTCTCTCTCTCTCTCTCTCTCTCTCTCTCTCTCTCTCTCTCTCTCTCTCTCTCTCTCTCTCTCTCTCTCTCTCTCTCTCTCTCCCTCTCCCTCTCCCTCTCCCCCTCTCCCTCTCCCTCTCCCTCTCCCTCTCCCTCTCCCTCTCCCTCTCTCTCTCTCTCTCTCTCTCTCCTCTCTCTCTCTCTCTCTCTCTCCCCCTCTCTCCCTCTCCCTTCTCTCTCCCCTCTCTCTCTCTCTCTCCTCTCTCTCTCTCTCTCTCTCTCTCTCTCTCAAAACTGTGCACATATATCTATTATGTATATTGTAATAAAGTTGTTATGAACTGATTTTTCTATACTATTTGTTTAATGTGTATGGTATAGTATAATTCGTCAATTGTGCATTAAGCACACAGTCACGCGCGGAAAAGGAGTTTTTTGTCTATTTTTGTGTCAAATTGACACAGCTCCACATAAAATCTTTATATGTTTAGTTTCTTTAATTTCACAATTTATTATGTATATCTCACAAATTAACCCAAGAAATAATGGTTCTTCCCCGCGAGACTATGCCAAATTGTTGAGAGACTCAACTTTCACTTGCAAAAAAACACTGATGTTATTTTATTTTCTGTTCACCTATATTGTCTAATTTATTATTGAAAAAAATATAATTTACACAGTCAAAATATATCTTATTATTTTTTAGAGACATGTAATTTCTACCCACTGTGGGCATATTTTTACGTGTTTCGTAAGAACATGTTGACAGATTATTTCTTTTGTTTTGGGGGGAGGAGGGAGAGCAAAGTTGACTGTTTATTTCTTAAGATAAAGATCTTTTAGTAAGCGTGACTCGAAGACCGTGTTTCATACAAAGAATAGGACCAGTAGCTGGTTCGATCCTTTGACAACTTGAAAATCATAGTTTTGTAATATTTCCACGGCCACTGTCTTCATTAGGTTAATAGCTAAATGCTTACCCAGGCAAGATCTTGGTCCCCCGAAAAACGCAAAGAACTTTTACGAAGGCTCTTCTATATTCCTCCTGTCTTTGAAATCTATCTTTCAGGCTTGAATTCCGATGCATCTTCTCCCCATACTGTTTCCATCCTCCCTAACGCGTAAAGAATCAAATGGAACAGGTGGATAAAGTCTCATTGGCTTGTTAGGGTCAAAATCGGTCACGGCGGAATCAATGCCTAAAAATTTCTAAGACACATTTTTTTTCTAAAAATGAAAATAAAAATGCGGGGAATTGAAACTAAAACTTCGTATAAAATCAAAAAAGAATTATACGACAAGTTATCGGAAAAGACCCTCGAGCAATGAAACGATCGAACCAACCGCGTCTAACCCACCTAAAGACAAGTTGAATGGACCAAGTCCAACTCGCCATCAGGCGAATTAGAGCAGCTTACCCAACTCGCCTGATGGCAAGTTGGATTTCCCACATCCAACTCGCCATCAGGCGAGTTGGGACTGCTCGTCCAACTCCTGATGGCGAGTTGGATCATCTTCATCCAACTCGCCATCGGGCTAGTAGGACCATCTCGTCCAACTCGCCATCAGGCGAATGGGTCAGTATCACCTGTCTTGGTCCTAACCAATCTCTCCTTCGAACCTTGACCAGACTGTCTCTTGTTTCGTCTCGATTGGAGTTACCATTAGAACTTTACGATAAAACCGTAAAGACTTGTTTTCTCGTATAAGTTCAAATTGATCGTAATAAAACAACAACAATTGACTTAAAACCAAAATTGCCTCGATTATACGAGTAATTTGAAATATTTTATAAAACCGACGTCGGTACCAAAGGGTGTACTTCTAGGAAATCGTAAAACATTTAAGTCACCCCGAAAAGGTCTAAAACGCGGCTAAAAGCTACCGATTTTGACGAATCGAGCCCAATGATACTATGACGGTTAGGGATGTTAATATGAGTTTAATCTAACAGGGTTAGCCCTAACCATGTAAACCATTTCTAACTCTAACCCTTAGTTTTGTTACAGAGTTTAAAAAATGGTTAGCCTTATAATGAATATGGTTTATATTTTAGTCCATTTAATTTGATTGACACAATTATTATATACTATGAAAATATCTATTAAAATTTTAAAATTGGTTTATTTATTCAAAAACAATTTTTTTTTGATAAAACCGTAAAAACGAAAAAAAATGAGTTTCTCACCAAAATCATGAAATCGAGTTTTTTCGCCAAAACCGAAACCTTTTTTTACGATGTTATGGTTTTAGCGGGTAAACTTGATTTGTGATTAGACAGTTTTTGGCGGGGGGAAACGTGATTTTACCGTTTTGGCGGGGAAAACGCGATATTGCGGTTTTGGCACGAAAACTCAATTTTGCGGTTTTGGCGGGAAAAACACGATTTTGCAGTTTTGACGAGAAAACATGATTTTGCAGTTTTGGCGGGAAACTCGATTTTGCGATTTGGCGGGAAAACTCGATTTTGCGATTTTGGCGGGAAAAACTCGATTTTGCGATTTTGGCGGGAAAATGCGAATTTGCGATTTTGGCGGGAAAACGCGATTTTGCGGTTTTGGCAGGAAAACGAGGTTTTGGTGGTTTTGACGGAAAAACGTCATTTTTGGTTTTGGCGGGAAAACGTGATTTTTTTTTTGTTTTGGCGGAAAAACTTGATTTGCAATTTTGGCGGAAAAAAACTCGATTTTACTATTTGACGGAAAAACTCGATTTTACGGTTTTGGCGGGAAACTCAATTTTACGATTTTTCCATTTATATGATCATATTTTAAGTTGTTTAAAATGTAATTTTTTGGTTAAAATCAGTATACAAACATTTGTCTACAAGAATGAAAATTAAATAGGCTAACCCTGGTACCAGCCCTAACCCTTAATTAAAATAGAGTTAAAATAGAGATGGGTTAAAATAAGGCTGAGTTTATTTTAAACAAAGGAGGGTTAAGCTCTGGTCCTGGATATAACATCCCTAATGACGGTCTATCTATTATTGCGAAGAAAAGAAATGTCAAGTTCGAAGAAAAAATGTGAAGTTTCAAAAGATAATCATGAAGATCGAAGAAAAATGAAATATTTCTGCGAAGCAATAAACTCAACCTACAAGTAGAAACAGAAAAGGGCAAACCAATCTAGAAAGAGTATATAAGGGATGCTAAGGCTATGCTAAGGCTAGAGGTGCAACAACATCATCTGATTAATCATGAGGTTTTATTATTTTTATTGTTCAAAATCATCAGTTTTATTCTTACAGTATACGAATCATACAAAGTATATGTTAGTAATAATTTCATGAAAATATGTTAGGTGACTAGCAGAGCCATTTTATCTAATAAAAAAAGTCACTTAACTATTAAGGTGAGATTGAAAAGTATTATGGTGTTGGCACCTCAGTAAAGTCAACTAATTCCTAAATTAACTCATCCCTAATTTTTTTTAAATATTTTGCAGTGTTCTAATATGAAAAGCATCATCAACATTCAACCAGAAACTAATAACTCATTATCCACTGAAATGGAATGTTTTTAGTAGAGAAGAGGGATATGCTTTGTATGAAACTTAATTTAACTCAGGGAAGAAAGCCACCAAAGAACCACTTCAGACATTCAATTTACAGCATGAAACACTGTGAGTGGCCACGAAAATCTAAGCAAATTGAATGATTATATTATTAAAGCCACACTTTTGACCTTCCCTCGATCCCGTGGTTTGCTTGCCGATCAATATCCCAAACGATCATTTAGAGACGTCCGTCCATCACCCGATTGTCCTGCACAATTCAAGTTTCATACATCACTCATCAGCATTATCACATTTCTAAAACTGAATTTGAATCAAAATGCATAGTGTGTTGATTTACCTTTGGGAGGTACCCATGATGAATCATAATCTGTGCTTTCATCAATATATTCTGGTTTATCAGGACCAAGTACCTTTTTATCCGTTTTCTTTTTCTTTCTACTACGGCCACTTCCTTGCTTGCTTTCTTCCTTTTTGCTGATTCCTTCGTCCTCTTCGTTTATACGATGTCCTACAGAATGTTTCAACAAGAGAGCAACTTGCGTCTTGTGCCATGACCTCTGCTTGCTTTTCCTTTGACTTTTCATCTTCCTCTTTGCTCTTGTCTTCTTGCTTCCGTTTTCTTATTATCAATCCTGTTGACCCTTCGATCATTGTCTTTCTATCTTTATAGTCAACAAACCCATCACCATCATCTGTGCTACTGCTATCAGTAGCAGTAGCAGTAGCAGCAGCAGCAGCAGCAGCTACAGTCTCAGGTTTTTCTTCTTCAACTGTGTCTTTGTTTGCAGAGGAACGAGCCATTGGGGTTTTGTTGGAACAAACACAGTGGTCTTCTTCTCTTCAGCTGTTTCACTTGCTTTCGTTTCAACTTCAGGCTTACTGTTTTGAATCATCTACATCTTTGCCCACCTCTTTCTCTCTATTCTCATCAGCATCAGCTGGTTTTAACGGTAGGTTCTTCTTTTCCACTAGAGGAATTTCAGGTTCTTCATTTTTGTTCTTGTGACTTCAACTCCCTTTTCTTAACTTCTTCTCCGGTTGGGTCAGCAACCTTTAGAAGATACAATATCCTATCCAATTCTGACTGGAGAGTAGACAACTCTTGCTGGATCTGAGCAGTTTTATCTTGCACTGACGAGAAATAAAGGAAAACTTTATTAATGTTATTCACAAGTTTCCTGAATAAAAGGATAAAAATGGAACTGTAGGATTACCAAGTGTCGAAGAAAGCCCTGTCATGTATGCATCAAGGGAGTCTCCCGAAGAAACCTCTGGGACAGTCTCTGTCTCCATCTTATTCTTCTCTGCCGAAAGCTGTTTATCCTTTTCTTTCTATGTCTTTCAAAACTTTGTCTCGCTTTTCTAGAAGAGAGTCAACTGTTTCCACAGTTTGGCTTTCGCTGCCTTTCTGCGTTGATGGTTTCTCTTGGTCCGATCATAGAAGTCATCTTCATCACTGAAAAGAACACAGCATACCTTGTAAGAATCACAAAACAACACCCAAGCTATACTTTTACATGGAGATGCAGATACAGAGGTTGAACACTTGAACTACCTTGAGAAGTCGTCCTCATCTTCTACAGTTCCTTTCTTCTTACCGGTAGGTTTTCTTCCTGTTTTTGCACCCAAACTTTCTCGAATGCTGTCATTCAGTGTCTCCTCCAAGGTCTCCAAGCTCTTCCAAAAGCTATTATATATAAAGGGACGGGACCAAGCAAAGAATTATGTAACCGAAATCGAAGATTCTCATGAGGATCTAGATACCACTAGATATTAACAACACTAAAGTAAAGGTTACCTCGGCTGTTCTCTGGTCATTCCTGGCGATCTGTGGTTTGTTGTCCTTGTGTTAATCCACCCTGCGAAATGTCTTTTAGCTCTAATAGCAGCTATTTCTTTCTTCATATGGCCAATCTGCACATGAGTAAAGTTCCATAAAAGATGAGGCGAAGTAGGGGTTAGTCTATCAATTAATAAAATATCTCTAATTGTATTTATGACTTGAGTGAAGAGTTGAAACTTGAAACATTGGGAATAAAAATATTAACCTTCTCCAACCGTTTCAATACTTTCTCCTTAGTTTTTTCTTGTTTTGGTGTGAGTTCTCCCGTATATGTTTGCCAAGTGATTTCTTCAACATCCTCCTTCATTTCCAAACAATAGAAAACACACACTCAGTCAGAACTCAGAAACACTAACAGATGCGATCACCATGATTACCTCTTCTTCTTCAATAGCATCTTCCCCATGCCCCATGAAACACCATCAGCCATGATGCTTGTTGTCTTGCACGCGAAGGGAAGCTTCTCGTTCCGACATCTCCCGTCTCAGCTTTGCTTCTCTCATTAATTGCAAGTCTTTCTCCTAAAAAACAATACCAAAAGCAGATCAAATGGACATCAAAGCAAGGCAAAAGCAACAGTTTCTCCAGATATTACTTGTATAGCAGTAACGGGATGACGTATAAAACAAAAGAAAGAACATATGCCAATGACCTCATATAGGATCAATAACTAAATTCTGTAAAGTAGAATGTATATCTTACAGGTGGCATTAACTCTGAAGGTCCTTGGAAAATGTACAGACGAGTCGAACTGCATATGAAAGAAAGATCGGTCTCAGAGCAAACACCGACAAGATAATCATCAAAAGCTTCACAGAAAGATTGACTCACCCGCCAAATCGAATAACATCACCAACATGCAAGTCCACATAAACCCTTTTGTCAACCTGTAATAACCACAAACACATTGTTAAAACAATACCACTTGTAAGTTAAAGCCACACCTTATTAAAGTCGCACCTTATTCTTGTTAATTAACGTTCCATGAGTGCTTCCAAGATCAAAACAGATAAGCTACTCCACTTCTCTTGTACTGAATAACTGCAAGGACATAACAAAAACAGAATGAAAAACGTTAATAATCCAAATCGAAAACTTTAACACACTGATATGGATACTAAGTTAAACCACCTGCATGAAACCGTGAAATCGATGGGTGCTCAGAGAAAAATCACAGAGGACGTCACGTCCAAACAGGTAAGCTCCTTTCTCATACCTGCAAAGATAGAAATCAAAAAGATTGCAAACAATAGCTATAACATTCTACAAACTAGATTGAAGAGGCTTACACGTCTAAATGGTCGACAATGGCGCCTTCCTTGAGGACTTCAAGCTGAAATTGATGGCAAGGAGGTCCACTCCACTCCGGAATAGTGTACGGGACGGGGTTCTGCTTCGCGGATCGAGACGGGGTGGATTATTTTTCGAGTCTAAAGAGACGGAATATTCCTTGGATTCTTCAGTTATCTCGGGGTTTGCTACTTGCGTCGTGTCGAGATCAGTTGGTTAGGGTTTCTGGGAGGCGGAGGTTTCATCCGACGGGACTTCCGTTGGGGCGGAGGATTCCTCGCTCTGTGAAGCCGATTTAGTGTTCGGTTCAGACTGCGGATCACGGGTTGGGTTTCGCGGCGGAGGAGGATTCATCGCCGATGATTTGCAGATTGCAGATGAGACGATTCAGAAGAAAGAGATCAATGGGGCGGCAAGTGTAACTCGGCTCGAGTTCAGGTTCAGGGTTCGAATCCAGGTTTGGGTTCGAGTGTGGACTCTTAAGTCTGATTTATTTAAATATGGCCGATCGCCTTCACATTTGGGCCCTTCTCATTTGTATTGCGTTATTGTTTGTTTTGGGTTAGGGTTTGAATGTGTGGTTTAAGTCATTGGTCCCTCATTTTCATTTTGTTTTGTACTTTGATTTTTTTTTGGTTGAAATGTAAACTTTATATACCAAAAAAAAAGACTTGTACAAGCTCGTGAACTAAACCAAGGGATCAAAACTTTAGGATGAGTTATTAGTGATTTCAGATTGAACATTTTTCATTGACCTTGACAGGAAGTAGAGATGAAGCAATGCAGAATCCACATTACCTCCATTGGCTATCTATAAGAATATCACAGATTTTCATATCCCTTCTGATATCAAGTTTTTGTGGACCGATTTCACTAGTAATCTCAATAAGCTTTTCTTAGGATGCCACAAATCTGTCTAGAACCTCACAGAGCTCTCATCTTTATACTGCTATTCGTACGAAGACCCTTTGCCAACTGCCTAACTCTCACTGATTCCGCCACACCCAAGAACCTAAGTTTGTGTCCTTGACATCTCATAGAACGTCATTTCGAATAAGATATTATTTCACCCGTTGAACCCAAAGTGATGAAGTGTTTGAGAATAAGCGCCATATGAGTGTGAGCATAAACATTGTACTTGACCTCATGCAATCTCCTCAGTCCCAATCTTTATTCTTCAATGGATAACACACATCTTCACATGCAATTTTTGCATGCGATGTAACATTTGGGGAACCACTTTAAAAGAAGGCAGAGCACATACTTTCGATTTCGTCAATACAGGTGTGTGAAAGACAAAAAGCATCATACTAGAAGTTTTTTGATACTGGCGATAATCGATTTTGTGAGCTGTAAATGCCCCGCTTATGAGAGAGCCTTACTCGTCAAGGTAGGAACCTATTATGGATTTTGGTGATTAGCGGCTCATAGTCACTTCATATCATAAATTTTTGTAGTAAGGGGAAAGGCCAAGGTACTTGATAGGCAGAGTAGATATCGAGAGACCCGACACAAATGTTGCACCCTCAAGATTTTGCTTCCCTCTTCCTACAACAAAAACAGTTGAATTTAGATGGTCAAGGAGAGTGGTCACATCATTCAGATCTTTGTGGAGTGTGATTAGCTTGAGCTCGTATCTAATCTTCTTTAGCCAATCTCTAGGATTCAAATGTGAGTCTAGATAAGATGATTTATCAGTTATGATATTAGCGTTGCATGATTGAAAGTGCTTAATATGCGTTAATTGATAACAAAGTTTTGATATATATTGAATTATGAAGTGTTTATTTTTTTATAAACACTTAAGAAATATTATGAAATGTTCTTTGAGGTTTATCTTCAGCCTTAATACTTGTTCTCAATTACTAGTATATATATAGATATATATATGTATATATATGAATAGGTATGGAGGTATTGATCAAGTGAAATCTTAGTATAAACATGCCTTCCAAAATATTCCCGTATGAATGAATATTACCGTGAAATGGTCATGCTATATGAGACAAGGTCACGAAGACACGAGGATGGGGTAGCACCCTGGAGACTGTGTATTGCATGACGATGCAGTGTCAGAGTTCATTAAGTGATCATCGATGGTGATGATTTTTATTTATTTTTATTTACCCGCTAAGATCTTAACCTTTGTGGTTTTGGGTTAGCATATATATATATATATATATATATATATATATATATATATATATATATAGTATATATATATATGTGTGTGTGTGTGTGTGTGTGTGTGTGTGTGTGTGTATGTGTGAGTATATATGAGTGATGTGAAAGACGGGAATAGGAAGTGAGGTATAAGTTAAGATTTCTTAGTGAAAGAATGATAGGACTTATATATATAATAGTTATGGAATATATTGTACTGAATACAAATGGTGTCGATTGCTTGAGATATCGTTCATATGTGTTGGGGTGCGGGCATGATTAGACTCACTGAGTAAACTAGTTACTCATGACGCATTTGATATGCAAGTAACTAGTAGGCGGGAGACCTTTACTCTAGGACGAGAAGGAACAACATTGGCCAGCGATAGTTTATTATCCTTGCAAAGTCGTTTTGATATATCTTATCTATAAAGTTTAGTTACCGAAAGCCTCGAGATTAATCTATAACATTGTGTAAGATGAGTTTTTGAATGAATTATATATTGTATAAAGAATGTTGTAAAGTATAGGTTCCATATGATATTAGTCCTTCTGCGGAAGAACCAACTATTGGGTATTACTCGGTCGGTTGCAAAGATTCGGGTTGTACCTAATAGAATATGTGTACTTAGGCGATTGGCCTAAGGTACCTGGATTTATTCCTGGAACTTCGGATTAAGTGTTGAGGTACACACAGTGGCTTATCGGTTTAGTTTAAGTTACTCGTGATTGGTTATGCATGTTATTGTTTGATTGTTGCACGGCCGATTGAGTCAACTTGTACTTAGACCTCCTCCACTGAGTGTTGAATCACAATGTTAGAATACTTGGGGTGGTGGACAATCCTTCTCACCATGTCCCCATTTATTACACGAGAGAAATCTGGGGAGAATCCAAGGGTAGCTAATGGAGACCACCACATTAGAGCCATCTCTCTCCTTGAAGCTTATTTTATTAAGGCAAGGGTTTTTCAAGTCAACTTCCACCGATAACCGAGCAACATCCATTCGAGTACAACATTCTTTTTTTTATGTATCTTAACGAATCTCCCTAAACTACAAGACACTAAACTTAAGGCCTTCCTTAAAGTATAGATAACCAGAGACGTTCATCAGATCGACCCACAGAGGCATGGCTGAGAGATCAGGAGGTGATCGCGCTGTCTCTGAAGTTCATTCCCCCAACATCAACAGCACGTCACAGATATGCCAAAAATTCCGCCTCAAAATCGTATTGCGAGTCCTGCATCCTCAGTTCTGAAGAGAATCGTCTTCTTCCCTATGAACTAAACATCAATTCTTGATTTTTTTCCTTAGTGATGCCCAAATCATATTAGCATGGATCGAGCCAATGTGCGGAGCGTCGTCCATGAAATACCCCACAATGAAGCAACGCCATAGTGGCTCGAATCTTCCTTAAAGATTTTGGTATCTCAAACTTTTGCAACTTCGTCCTTAACCACAAACTCTGGAACTTATCTGAAACATGGGAACCATCAGCTAGAACTTCGGAGTAGTAAAACCTTGAGCAATTTCCTTCCATCGTCACATCCTTGGTTGAAGGAGATGAAATCTCCTTTCCTGCCACTAAGTTAAGTTCGACCGATGGAGAACCAGTCTGTCGAGTGCCCTGATCCCTGATATCCACTGGAAGTTGAACCTAAGTTGGTTCATCTGAGGGTCGCCTTCGCTACCGCTTCCTTATGTCATTAAGGTTTTTGCAATAAGCAGTTATTGAATAATTGTTTAGAAATATATTTACAACATACTATTGCTCTCCAAATGCTTTGTTAAATACTTTCAAATGGAGATTTGTTAGAATATTTTCATTTAAAATATATAAACTAGGGGTTTTCCGGCGTTAAGTGCCAAATTTTATAGAATAACTAGTGGTTTGTCCGCGCTACGCGCGGGATGTTGCCCATTTATATAATTTTTATTGTGACATTTTTTTTAAAAATCTTTGTTAATATGGTAAATCAACTCTTGGATTTTCTAATTGTATAACATTTAGTTTGTTTTATTGTTAGTAGTACTCCATGATGGTGGTGCTAGTTATGGCAAAGCTATGAAATGTGATGGGCAATGTGCGTTTGTTGCTTTTGAAGTGAACTGAAAAGCCACTTAAGTGGAAGAAACCTAATAGAGCTTTCATGCACATTGGATTATGAGATGTTCTGAATAAACCTTGGTGGATTATAAGGGGCATTAACCAAACATGTGCAAGACCGCTCAAATAAGAATTCGATAATAACTAATTCCTAAGGCAAGTGTGTTGGAGATGCCAATATGTGGTGAGGCAGTACAATGAATGAAGAGTGTATGTATGAATAAGTTTGTGTTTAGGACGTGGTATGCTTTTTTGAACCATAGTCGTATATATACTTAAACTTGTGGGTTTTCGTTATGTGAAAATACACACACATCGAATGTGTGACAAAAGGTGGGTTTAGAGGAATACAAGTGTGGATTTATGGTTTTATTACGGAAGACCTCGCCGTCTACATTTCTCAAAATGTATAAGTCTGGTTGTTGATGATAAGGTTTCGTTCAATAAATAATATCATCATGAGTAACTTTCCCAACAATACTACTAAGGAAACATACATGAGATGGTTTGGTGAATATAATATTTTGTATAATTTTTTTTTATTATGTTTGAGAAGTGTTAGCTTTTAATTTATCCTTGTGGTCATAGACATCAATAATGTGAGGAAACCTCAAACTATAATAATTTTAAACAATTGATACAACATGAAGATGTGAAATATTCAAATACTAAAACTTCAAATACTCGAAACACCATGAAGAGAAGAAATAATTTAAAAGGAAATGCAAAAGCATTATTTGTGAATCAAAAGTTGTCGACTGTTAAGGTATTCCTGTGGAACTAATCCATTTGTGCCTTTTTAGTTGTATTTACAGTAGTTGTAAACAGTGGGTTGTGTAGAGTGGAACCGCTATATTGGTTTGAACAAATATGCTTGTTTGATGAGTGAGACTTGTCTGCTTACCAAGTTATGAGCCCTTCCCCGCCGACTGCTCCTTAGAAGGGGCACTGTCATGATAGTGAAGAAAAGTGAAGTCAATCAAGGCATATGTCTCGGGTTCCACTGTTGCCTCCTGTAAGGAGAGAAAACATATATACGGTTATCTCCTACCAGGTGACTAATGTTGGGGACACTGAAGTCAACCACATTATTAACAAAGGCTCGATGGGGACATTGACGTTCATTGATGGTGAAAGTTTGTTTTTTAGAAGTAAAATTAAAAAGGTGATAACTTCAGCTTGAAAGTGTAACTCTTGACCACAATATTATCCACTTGATAACAATTTTAACTATTTATATTGTTGATCATGTTTAAAAGCAAAGGTTTGTGTCACCACTAAAGCATTTATCGGAATGGTAGTTGTTTTACATTTTTTAATATTTTATATTATTAATTATATGGTGAATAAAATTAAATTACTAAAGTACAGTCGAATAAAACATAAAAAATATTATCTCTCTTTTATATTTTGAGATTTATTGATATTCTTCTTTAAATATATTGTATTTTAGACTTATTATATTAAATAATATGAATCAATTCGTCATTTTTTGTAAAAACATTTCCTAGACACCATACAAAAATAAATAAAAAATTGCAATTAATATTCACACACAAATACAAAATTATTGTCTTTTTTATATTTTGGGATTTATCGATATTTTTATTTTTATGTATTTTATTTTAGACTTATTATGTTTAAATAATATGAAAAAGAATCAATTTACCTTATTTTTGTAAAAAACATTTCCTAGACACTATAATAATGATTTTAGAAATATAGTACTCATTATTTAAAATGTTATTATATTATAAAAATAAGTAAACCATCCCAGTTAGATAACTGATTGGATTGTATTTTTAAAAAAATATTATTTTTTTAGTTTCCAAGTATAATTACTAATGCGTGGTTGTTTTATTTTTATTTCATTACTTCTATATTAATTTTTATATTTTCTTATTATATATGTAATAAATATATTTTATATTTTGACAAATTATTTTATATTATTATTAAAATAGTTTTATTTATTTATTCATTAGATATTCTTGTATATATATATATATAATGTTTTTAGATTATTCCCATAAAATTGTGCTAAAGAAAGTTCCCTAGTGCCTAGTGGACGTCAATAACCCATCGATTTTGAAAACTTTAGTGGTTAATGATATGTCCGTTGTGAATGTTCACTTCTAATCAGATCGTGTTGGTGAAAAGAATTATTTCAGTCACTGATTCATGAACTTCGTAATATATTTATAATATTAAGATATATTGTAATTATACAATAGTTATGAACTAAGATTATAAATATTCCTTAATAGTTTTAGGGTTTTGTATATATAGTTTAGAGACTAATTTGTAAAGGTAACAAGAAATAATACAGAGAAATTTCAAATCTTTTATGGTATCAGAGCCAAGGTTGAATTTCTTGTTCATTGTTCGCGGAAAGCGATTATTGACTTCGGTTACTGTTCACGACGGAGTTACTGTTCATCGCGTTACTGTTCATCGGCTTACTTGTTCACGGGAGTTACTGTTCATGGCGTTACTGTTCACGGTGTTACTGTTCACGGAGTTACTGTTCACCGGTTACTGTTCACCGGTTACTGTTCACCGATTTTAGATTTGTTGATTTTGAGATTTGTGAAATCGATCTCGAAACTGTTTGGGTCTGTTGAGTGTTTGTTTGGTTAGTGGATGATGGAAGAGAAGATTTTTGATAAGAATAGATTTGCGGAAAGCAATCTTAGAGGTGTTGTTGAAGAAGTTGCGGAAGGCGCTTCACTGAGACAAGAGAGTTCAATGGCACACACACCGGTTGTGTCGCACACAGTTACGATGCAAATTAATTCCCATGCCAAAAATGATTTGAAGAAAGAGCAATGGGAACATATTTTGAGTGATCCTTGTTTAAAATCAGAGTCGGCTTATTTTTCCAGTGAAGAAAGGTTCATGGATAAGTGGATAATTGATAGTGGAGCTTCACATCATATGACAGGTATGTTGAGTTCTCTTGTTGATGTCCATAGAGTCTCACCGTGCTTGGTTGGATTACCTAATGGAAAAAGTGTAGTTGCTGATAGAGAAAGGAAGTGTTGTTTGACAGAGAAGTTGAGGTTGACACGAGTTCTTTTTGTGGAAGATTTAAAGTGTAGTCTTATCTCTGTGTCACAGTTGATTGATGAGTTGAGTTGCATTGTATTATTTTTGAAGACAGGATGTCTTCTATATGATGCTGGTGTGCAGATGGTAATTGGAACTGGCGAAAGAAGAGAAAGGATTGTATTTTCTTCAGGTATCAAATATATTCGAAGTGTCAGAAAAGAGGTTAAGGTGGAATCTTTAGAAGTTTGGCATAAGAGGATGGGACATGCCTCTGAAAAGGTAATTAGAAAGTTACCTGGTGTTGATAGTGGAAGTAATGGAGTATCTGGGTGTGACATATGCTTCAAAGCGAAGCAATGTCGAAGTGAGTTTCCGCTGAGTTCGAGCAAAAGTAAAGAGTGCTTTGAGATGATACATTGTGATTTATGGGGACCGTATCGGACACCTAGCTTGAATGGTTTTTCTTACTTCCTTACGATTGTGGATGATTATTCTAGAGCTGTTTGGGTGTTTCTTCTTGTGGACAAGACTCGAGTTGAAAGATGTATAATGGATTTCTTTGCTTTAGTTCAGAGACAATTTAATAAGCAAGTGAAGATAGTACGAAGTGATAATGGTAGTGAGTTCTTGAGGATGAGAGATTACTTTTATAGAGTAGGAGTGATTCACCAGACATCGTGTGTGGGTACACCCCAACAAAATGGAAGAGTTGAGAGAAAACATAGGCATATACTGAATGTCGCACGAGCTTTGAGATTTCAAGCGAGTTTGCCTATAGAGTTTGGGGTCACTGTGTGTTGGGTGCATCACATTTAATCAACAGGACACTGTGTGAGATACACAAAGGGAGAAGCCCTTTATGAGATTTTGTTTGGTAAGGCTCCTACATATAGTGATATACGAATTTTTGGATGTCTTGCATACGCTCACAATCAGAATCGTCATGGAGATAAGTTTGCTAGTCGAAGTAGAAAGTGTGTTTTTTATTGGTTACCCTTATGCGAAGAAAGGTTGGACAATGTTGGATTTGGAAACTAGAGAAGAATTTGTCTCTCGAGATGTATCTTTTATCGAAGATAAATTTCCTTTCTTTGAAGCTCATAGAGAACGAAACGGGTCTATACATGATGGATTAAATCATATTTCTCATTTTATGGATGAGTCTAGATTTGAGAGGAGAGTTGAAGAAGCTGTTGGAATAAGTGACACAGTGGATGATATAATGCCTGAAGAAGTCACAAGAGTTATTGCAAATGATGTGGATCAACCAATAACTGTGTCAGAGGAAGCGACTGAGAATGAAACAGAGCAAGTAGTTGTGACCCATGGGGAGACAGAAACACAATCTGAACCTACAAGAGAAACACATGTGGAGACTGATGCATCAGATACAATGTTAGGACGAGGTATGAGAAAGAAAGAAGCTTCTATCAGGTTACGTGATTATGTGGTTAACACAGTGGTTCCTGCTCCTATGTCTTTATATACGATGAATCCAGATGGCATTCAAAATATGGAATTGAGAACTTTGTGAATTGTGATAGATTTTCTGAGTCACATAGATGTTTTTTTGGCTAGTGTCACTGCAGGGACTGTGCCAAAGACATTTGCTGAAGCAATGAAATGTCCAAGATGGCGAGAAGCAATGAGAGTTGAGATCGAGGCCCAAGAGAAGAATAAGACATGGTCAATTGAATTTTTACCTTATGGCAAGCGGGTGATTGAATGCAAGTGGGTATTCACAATAAAGTATAATGCAGATGGATCGATTGAAAGGTATAAGGCTCGACTTGTTGCTTGTGGTAATCGACAAGAAGAAGGAGTTGATTACAAAGAAACGTTTGCCCCTGTGGTAAAAATGAGTACAATTAGATTGGTTCTTCAGGTTGCTGCAGGAAAGAACTGGGAACTTCATCAGATGGATGTACACAATGCATTTCTTCATGGAGACTTGAAAGAAGAAGTGTATATGAGGCTACCGCAGGGGTTCAATGCTTCTGCAAAGGGAATGGTATGCAGGTTGCACAAATCTTTGTATGGTTTGAAACAAGCTCCGAGATGTTGGTTTGCCAAGCTTTCAGAAGCTGTTTTGAAGTTTGGTTTTGCACAGAATAAGTTAGATTATTCACTCTTTTCATTGGTGAATGCTAAAGTTCAGTTGCATATTCTGGTATATGTTGATGATCTGGTGATAACAGGAAATTCATCAGAAGCTATTCAGGAGTTCAAGGGATATTTGAGTAGTTGTTTTCATATGAAGGATTTGGGAAAACTTAAGTATTTCTTGGGAATAGAAGTTGCACGCAGTAAAGAAGGTATTTATTTATCCCAGAGGAAATATGTGCTTGATATTATTTCTGATGTTGGGTTGTTGGGTGGTAAACCAGTGGAGTTTCCTATAGAACCGAACCATCAGTTGGGACGGTCTGAAGAGAAGGTGCTTGATGATCCAGAGAAGTACCGAAGATTGGTTGGGAGATTAATTTATTTGGCTGCGACTAGGCCTGATATTGCATATTCTGTTCACATTTTATCTTAGTTTATGCAAAAACCAAAAGAGGATCACTGGTTAACTGCACTGAGAGTTGTTCGTTATTTGAAAGGTTGTCCTGGAATGGGAATTTTATTAAAAGCTGATTGCAATTTTTCATCTCACAGCGTGGTGTGACTCTGATTGGGCTGGATGTCCTATTACTAGGAGGTCTGTGAATGGTTGGTTGGTACAGTTGGGATCATCTCCTGTGTCTTGGAAGTCAAAGAAGCAGGATGTGGTGGCTCTTTCGTCAGCTGAAGCAGAATATAGAGCTATGGTTGATGCACTGAAGGAACTGAAGTGGATTAAGGGTGTGTTATCATCTATGGGTATTGCACACTCGGGTTGCTATGGATATGTATTGTGATAGTAGGTCTGCCTCTACATACTGCAGCTAATCCTGTGTTTCATGATATGACAAAACATGTGGAGTTAGATTGTCATTTCATCAGGGATGATATACAAGCAGGGATTTTACGCACGAATCATGTACCAACAAGGGATCAATTGGCAGATGTCTTTACGAAAGCGCTTGGAGGACGTCCTTTTCAAGCGATCTTGTCCAAGTTGGGCATTCGAGATCTCCATGCTCCAACTTGAGGGGGGGTATTAAGATATATTGTAATTATACAATAGTTATGGACTAAGATTATAAATATTCCTTAATAGTTTTAGGGTTTTGTATATATAGTTTAGAGACTAATTTGTAAAGGTAACAAGAAATAATACAGAGAAATTTCAGATCTTTTACTTCGACCTCTCAAGAAATAGAAAGTAAATAGTTACGTTGTTCAAGATGAACGTCATCATATAATACATATTCATGTCTATATCATTTATCTTGATTCTTTGACACAGGTGGATCCGTGGATGCCTTACAACCTTAGAGAAAGCCTGGGTGGACCTTTTGGTCCAGCATCAATATGCCATATAGATGAACGTTTTCATAATCATCATTTTCTTTAACTTGTCGCAGTCTGTGTATCAAAGTAAAAATGAGTGCAAGAGGTGGCAGTCAAAAATAACCGCATTTACAGTTTTTCAGAGTCTCCAGTGGTTCCATATATAGTGGCTACAACTAACGTATGAGCCACAATGGAACTGTCTTTTTTCTTTATGAAACACGATGGCTAGCCCTTGAAAGACCCGAAGACAAACAGAAATAATCCCTGAGACGTGGAATTATGTTATGCATAAATGCGTAGTGATGTTATTACGTTACGCATAGCTGCAAAAAAAGTACCTGCTAAGACGAATGGTTGCATTGTACGTTGAGTCGTATGTGTTTCCTCGTTCAATGTGAACCTGAATTCCTGATGGCACAGAACTCACCAGTAATGTCTTTGCAAAAAGAACATAGTCATCAATATTGAAACGTTTGAAAGCAGATGTTAACATATAGAGGAGGTGACACTAACCGGATATGTGGTTATTGATAATTTCCAACTAAAGTAGTTCGTCACGGTTGCGGAATCTAAACATTTTTTTTGCGGAATCGAAACATCTCCTTGAGTATTGTAATATCTGGATGAGTAATGTCAATGAAAGCCGTAAAGTGACTGAAGCGTATGGAAATCAGTGAATCACAGTGCCTGAAGGTGGTGGTGCTCCGTGATACGTCATACCCACTTATTGAGTAAATAGAACCTTCCGTAAGCTGGTCTCGGAAGGTGATCAGGCTTTTTGCTTTGATGGAACCCTCAGATCAACGTTTCCTGTATAACATTCATATTAGTTTTTGGCCAATAGGAGAATTATTTTAAAAGCACTAAAAGCAAAGAGCTAGAGTAAGTGTTGAGTTCCGTGGAAGCTCATTTCCTTCTTTATAGCTGTAGATTTCCTTGGTAATGATGGAGGGGGATCATTGAGGTAAATAGAAAATTCTGTAGCAAACAGTTTTAAGTAAACGATATGATGGCGATAAAACATCACTTCGGGTTTGAGATATTGGTGCACAACACTTTGGAGATGACAAAAATGCAATTACATACAATATTTGTAGCATAACAGTCTTTACATCCTCCTTCGTACACTTCCCAGCTCTACATCTAAAACAGACTACCAAGTTTCAATATAGAACAAACAATCTTACGTCGGTCGGAAGTGTACTGCCCCCTTACCTTAGAGTATTCTATCCAAAAGCTCTCCTCCTTCACACAGACTATAACAACAAACCACTCGTTAAAGACTCTTGAAAATTGATATAGGAACAAACTCTGAGCTACAAGAAAGCTTACTCCATCACTACATAGATATTATCAAGTTCCCATAAAAATGAGGAAGGTTATCATGACCATACAAAGCTCTCAATATCTTCACTTCTCTACTCACATCTTCAATGACAATATCCGTCTTCATGTACAAAACAAATTACAAAACAATCTAACAGGTCTCATCACTACTACAGAACCAGAACCAAAAGCACTAACCTTTTCTTTGTGAATCACTTTAACATCGGCTTGTTGTCCTTTGTTATCACTTCTCTTAAACTTAGCATCAAATGTGTATAAAAAATGGCCACGACCAACTTTATCACCAATCTCGTACTTGCTAGAGAAACTTTTGGTCTTATTAGTATCCAAAGCTCTTATCCAGACCAAGTAAACGCATAAAACGCATGAGAAGTCATCCAAATCATTGCAGACATTAGTTTACTCATTTTAGATAACAAATTTGTTACATCATGTTTACTTCTGTTTTTCAATTAAATAATTAATGCAATCATCTACCACTACATCTATTTAATAACGTTTTAAAGCTTAAAAAAGTACAATCCACAACTAGAAAGACAACAAAACGACATCCACCTGCCCAAGTATAAGCAAGAAAGAACCTCCTCAGTCCATAGGCCAATTGATGCGCGTTGATATGCTCTATTTCTTTATGCCAAGGTATTTTACAAACTATGTTTGCTTTTATATTTTGTAGCTCTCATATTAGTCGATATATGTTAAGTTGTAAACCCGGCTTCTTCCCAGGTAACTGTGATTCAGGCATCTATTAATGTTCACCGGCTCAACACTTCCCAAAAACTATTGAGTGTAGGGTATGTTTATGAGCTTAGTGTTTTTGATGTATCACGTAGCATCCCTAGCGTTTGTATAAATTAATAACAAAGAGATAATTCCAAGAGGTTTATATAAATTAATATATCATTTATGTTTGATTCAGTCATGGATATTAAAATATGAACAAGCTAGTTTATGATGGTTTAGAAAAAATGTATTTGTTCATTAACAAAAACGAGTAATAAACTAAACAACTCTAAATAGTTACTTTTGTTTTAATACTTGATATTTATATTGTATTTATAAATAATTTAAATAGATTATTTGATATTCAACATAGTTAAACCAAATACTCAACTTTATAGGTTAAATACCAAACAAATAGTGAGTAGATGGAAAGTAACGAGTAATTGTGTTCACTTCTACCCTTACTGATAGTAGTCTTTCATAGAAACAAACATGAGAATAGTTTGTTGAAAGTTTCAAAACTCTCAATTGTTTTTATGATGGGCTATTTGTTTGACTCAACTAAAAAGGATTTGTTTTAAATTTAGTGTACGTTTTTTCATTTACATAAAACATGCATTTTGCTCACGTTTCCTTTAGTACAAAAGTGGTGCATGTTCTAATGATTTTGAAAATGCAAAGTTGTTTTTTTCTTCTTCAAATCAAAAATAAATATGATGTAAGTTAAGTTAAGAAGACACATGGTTCTTGCAAGGCTAAGTCACTTCATTGAGTTAAAAGTCGCTCCAATAATCAAGAATCTATAAAGCAATGATATGATCACTAACCACCGATTACGTCTGCTGGATAAATCAGTGTTTAGCGATTAGAAGAATTAACTAGAAACATTGTATCTTATTGTGCTTTGTTGTCAAAGTCATTAACGTGTCGTTCGAGTTCTTGTACCGACCACGTCGAGATGTCGGTCCAAGACCATAAAAACAACATACACTCAAAGATTAAAGTGAATACATACCACGACAAAACTACTACCGCAAATCCACACAAACACCATAAACCAAAATGCAAAAATGAAAGTAAAAAAATAAATAACATAACATATAAAAATCTTATTACGTCGTCCAATTAAATATATAATTACGACAAAAACATCAATAATCCATTCTGCCTCCTTTAGCTCCGCTCCCTTCAACGATCACCACAAAGTTCGGCTTCACGGAGCCGTGCCGTGAGAACAGATCTGATGGGTTTAGCCGGAGACACGGAGGAGAAACCGTCATTAGAAGAATTTCTTAGGTGTTGAGTTCCCATTAGTGGTCGGAGATCTGCTGGAGAAGGAGTGAGCTGGAGCAAGACTATAAATGGGGAAAACTTTCGTGATCTGTTTCATGTCACAGATGATTGGTAAATGGAACCATTACACAAGGCGTGGTCCAGAAGCGTCATGATCTGAAGGGTAATGTGGTTCTCCTCTGCAACGCCAATCGACAACGAAGAAACCCTAATAGCTAGTCGACCTAAGTTACAAAAAAAAGATATACCTAGTGGACCAACTGCAGAAAAAATTTAAAAGCCCACTGAGTATCTCAATTAACAACAGAAGCCTATTTAAAACTTGCCGAGAAATAATTTTAGATGTTAAAAAGATATTAACATGTGTCATAAAAACTCTATGCAACATTGATGATGTGACACAATAAAAAGATACAAAACTCAGCTTTATTTATAAAGATATATATTTTAATGATGTAAAATTACTTTGGTATTTCAGCTAATAGAATATTATAATTTTATTTTGATTTTTGCATCATTTTTAGATTATTTTTAAGTTTGGCAGAATTTGAATATATGCATAAAAGTATTTTATATCTTACGTATATGTAAACTGTAGTAGAATCGAGACTAAAATATGAAGAGAATTTTATTTATTCGATTTGTTAGAATACAGTTTCCAACAACATACACATGTAATTTAATATACTCTAAGTTTAGTGGAATGAATAACAGTGAATCGAAACTAAAATAAATGAAGCATATATTAGTTATACAATTTGGTAAAAATATAGTTTTCACGAAGACTATTATTTTTATCTTCTTTGTACATACACTAAATGTATTATGTATATGCAATTAGAGAGAAACTCGTACTCAGTTTTATGGATTAATTTATTTGTGATATTTAAAATCTTGAGAGGCTGAAATACGATGTCAATGCATGAGTATTGATATTTTATATGATTTACATTGTTTTTTTTTTTATTTTAAAATCATGTCATTTTATTAAATTATTTATACTATGTGAATTATTTTATTTTTCTAATTTGGAAACTGTTTACTAAAGAAAAATGATTTTAAAGTATATTTCCGTATTATTTATTATTTGAATGTAGATTGTTTGTAGTTACGCTGAAATCATAGCCAATTTGATAATAAAAGTTTGGACATTATCATAGAACAATCATATAAATTACTATTTTGTGTTTGATATTTCTGTTCATACGAATGTGCATATTATGCAATTTATCATGAATATGTTTATGATATATATAGGTTTTTTGTAAATATGACTCAAAACTCAAAGTTAAACACAAAATTATCTTTTGATTTTTTTGAAACTTTCATTTGCCCTATTCACCTTACAAATTTGGATTATTCACGAAAATGTCATTACTTTTTTTTTCTTTTCGAAAATAAGTATTTTACTTTATCATTATCATCTCCTTCAAGTATGTACAATATTAACATTGCCATCAATACACCAACTACCACAAACAAACAATACAAGGTTTTTAATGCATCTAAAAATCGATTTTCAATCATTCTATCTCATTTCTTATACTCAAAAACTATATTTCCGTCACTTTCTCTCTATATTCACCCAAAAAAAATCAAGATTTTAATTTTAAACTTTGTAAGGTTAAAATTCATGATTCTTGATCATTAACAAGTGAATTTGTTTAGTGGTGAAACTCTGTGTGATAAGAAAAACTAATCAAGTTATTTCACTAGTTGAAAGTATGAAAATGATTTTTTTCCCATATATGCTCGTCAGAAGACTTTCGTGTAAATCTTCTGGGCATAGAATACTTATATGGAAGTCTTTTGGTCAGTGCAGATGTTACTTTTGCAATTAACTTTATGTGTGTTTTCTATAGACAACTTCTCTTGAAGTCTACCAATTTTTCTTTGTTAACAAAAAAATCTCGAAAATATTAAAGAAGACTTCCTGGTAAGTCGTCTAGGATAAACATGTTAGTTTTGTAATTGACCGGATTGTGTCAGAAATTTAATTTTCTCTAGACGACTTACACGGAAGTCTTCCGTTAGAATACTTCTGTAACATCCCGAATTCCGGTATATGTGGAAAAGCTTAAGATAATTAATTTGGCTACCTATGTCACCAAATTTTGCTTACCTTTTCTGTCACACATCCGTTTAGAACTCCAGGGTTAAGCGTGCTTGGGCTGGAGTATTTAAAGGATAGGTGACCTACCGGGAAGTGATTCGTGATACCGTGCGAGTGAGGCCAAAACACGGGGAAAGGTCGGATGGTGATTGCAGGATCAGTAAACAATGATTTCAAGCCTTGAAAAATTTACGCACCGACCGATGGAACAGGATGAGGCCCACGGGCCGAGAGAGTGGGCGTGGGTGGCCCATAATCTGTGGGCGGTCGGGGCTTTACAAGTTGTATCAGAGCTGGTTAGCCATCTCAGTTCTGACCCGAGTGGCGTCTTGAGACATGTTGTGGTGCGTAACGAGGGCGTTGCGCTCTGTGAGTGGGGGTGAATTGTAAATCACGATTTCTGGTATTTGTGGAAAGGCTTAAGATAATTGATTTGGCTACATATGTCACCAAAGTTGACTTATCTTTTCCGTCACACATTCGTTAGAAATTCTAGGGTTAAGCGTGCTTGGGCTGGAGTAGTGAAATGATGGTTGACCTATCGGGAGTGATTCGCGATACCGTGAGAGTGAGGCCAAAACACGGGAAAGGTCAGGTGGTGATTGTAGGGTCAGTAAACAATGATTTCAAGCCTTGGAAAATTATGCACCGACCGTTGGAACGGGATGGGGCCCACGGGCCAAGAGAGTGGGTGTGGATGGCCATTGGCCATGGGCGTGGGTGGCTCATTAGCCGTGGGCGGTCGGGGCATTACAACATCCATGTAATTCTTCCAAACTCTCGGTGGAAGTCTTCTCATTGTCGGTGAAAGTTATCTCATGTTATTTTTCAATTGAAAAATAAAACTTAATATTTAATTTTAACTAGACGACACTCATGTAAGTCTTCGAGAAGACGACTTACATGGAAGTCTTCCATGTAAGTCTTCCAGAAGACGACTTACACGGAAGTCTTCGAGAATTTTATTCTGAAGATTCTGGTCAAACCTTGGTTATCACAGAAGACTTCCGTGTAAGTCTTCTTCCGAAAGACTTACATGGAGCTCGTCTAATTAAAATTAAATATTTAAGTTTTATTTTTAATTGCAAAAGTAACCCAAAACACTTATTTAGAAGTTGTCTAGTTAAATGTAATATTTAAGTTTTATTTTTCTAGTGGAAGACTTCCATGTAAGTCTTCTAGAAAAGTATAATTTCTGACATAATTCATTGCAAAACTAACTTGTTTATCCTATATCTCTGGTATTTTCAAAAAAAAAAAATCAAAAACAAAAATAAGCCAATATTCACAAATGAAGTCTTTCAAAGAAGTATGTTGTATAGTAGACTTCTCTCGAAGTTTTCTTTTGTAAATTTTTAATTGCAAAAATGACCTAAATAGAATACTTCCTAGAAGTCTTTTAGACGACTTCAGTGGAAATCTTCTACGTCAAAGTTTAATAAACTTTCATTTTCTCTAAAACTATAAATAATTTTTAATATTTTATGGTTAATTCATTTATATTAGTTGATATTAGAGTTCCTGAATGAAATTCATAACTTATTTGGTTTTAATTATGAGGTTACCAACATTCATGCTTATAATGTTTCTAGCTAATCTGAGAAGACTTCCGTGGAAGTCTTCTATGTTAGGTTTTGTAAAACTTGTTCAATAACTTTAATATTTGTCTTTTAACTTTCAAAAGTGTTAAGTAACTTCAAGTATACCAAGTAATATGGTTTAATGTGTCTTCTTAGTTCATAAGATATACTTTTTATTTTTTTATGAAATTTGAAATTTTAATTTTCACTTCAAATTTGAGTTTCCCGCTTATATTTTATTTTTTTCGCTTAAATTCCCGCTTCTATTTCAGTTTCCTACTTAAAATTTAAGTCTTCCGAAAAGTCTTTTGAGAAGTGTTCCGAGAAGTCTTCTGAGAATTCTTCCGAGAAGTTGATATATGGTGTTTTTCACATCATTGTATATATGTTTTTATTTGATTTAAGACTCTAAACCGTGTTAGTCTAGTCCCTTGTGGTCTTTTTCAGGTATGGAGTTGATAGAAGAGTAAAGAAAGGGCACATGAAGAGAAGATGTCTTTTTGGAGTAATCCTGCCAGAGAACACTCAAGAAGAACAGTCCCGAGACTGTTCCAGACGAATATGGAAACTCCTATTTCGGGAATTAAAGCCATGCTGCCCTAATTTTCTTCTACCTATTGGCGCCTCCCTATAAAAAGATCTCCTCTATTATTTTCTATTTTTTTTTTCTTATGCTAATTTTGACAAGAGACCTAGAATTGGTTTTGGCGATTTGCCATTGTAAGGGAGAAGGCTCCATCTTTCCTAGAGAAGATCATCCTGAACCCTTTGTTTTCTACTCTTATCTTATGCAGTTTATTTTAGATTTAATGTCTTTGTTTCACTGCATCATGATTGAGTAGTCATCTGGCTCGCCTAGGGTTTTAGGGTATTGATAAACGAGCCAAACATAGATAAGCATCATTCATTGGACTCTTCATTCATATTAATCTTATTGCTTGCATTAACTTGATCACTTAATGTTAGATCTGCTGTTCATCGCCTAGCTAACCACGCAAGAGATAACTTGACCTTTATTGAATGAGCTTAATATCTTTAATCAAACAAAAGTAGATATTAGAGCATTAAGTGAACTAGATCGGAACATGAACTCTAAAGCTTGCAGCCGCCTCTGATCCCAAGCGACAGCTTAGGTGATCCTTCCTGCTCGCAAAGGATCCATCACCACGACAGTGGGTTGGATCAGTTGAGAGATCCGATGTTCTAGATTGTGTAAACCTGTGCTTGAATAATTGTTTGGCTAAATCAATACTCGCATTAAACCCTAGGTCGGCTTTCATATCAAATCACATTTAAACATCTTTATTTACTTGTCATCTAAGTCACCTAAATCTTAAAACCATATTTTCTTCTTAGCTTGAATTTAAAACTCATAAAAATAAAGTGTAGACTGATCCTCTGGATTTGAATCTAAAGTACTATAATTACAACTGTTAACTTGACAGTAGCAAGGATTCATTTTTAGTGTATCAAGTTTTGGCGCCATTGCCGGGGACCAGATTTTTTACCTCTATTTCTCGGTTTTATATCTAGTCTAAGATATCTTACTCGTTTTTATTTTCCTTGTTGCAGCTCATGATCCAGGTGTATGACCAGTAGACATACTCGGAGGAAATACACAAGGACCATTACAACAATTCCGTAACGAGGGGACTAGCGAGATTAGGAAAGACAGAACCGTCAACAAAGGCCTACGACCACCACAATGGCTGATCCAGGGCAATCAGGATGAACTTGTAACTGCAATCACATTAGTGCAACAACAAATGACGCAGATGCAAGCAACCATCCAAACGCAGCAAGCCGTTGCAGCGCAAGCAGCTCAGAACCAGCCGCAGCAAGAACATCAGCAGGAAGAAGTTGTTCCAATAGGGCAAGAGAAACCTTCTCCACAACTTATCTGCTACACGCTCTGCCATCACACTTCCACCCTGCACTCATCAGGACTTTGAGATCAAACCTGCTCTCATAAGCCTGGTGCAGAGAAGATCTTTAATGGGCTCCCTGCGGAAATCCCAATTGATCATATCGAGAACTTTGAGAGGATGTGCGGGTTCACAGAAGCGAACGGAGTGCCACCAGATTACATCAAGTGTACACTGTTCCCTTTCTCTCTGGATGGGAAAGCTGCTCGCTGGCTCGATTCCCTACAAACCGGATCACTCACCACCTGGGAAACATGTCCTGATCTGCCTTCCTCACCCACTTCTACACGAAGTCCAAGAGCGCATCCCTAAGGCACAAGATCATATCCTTCAAACAGCATGCTAATGAGCCGTTCTTGTGATGCCTGGGATAGATTCAGCCCTCTACCGTAGAGACTGCCATAATCATGGTTTTGAGGATGACTACCTCCTTGGAGTGTTCTACGATGGAATGGGATGGGGAAGCCAGGAACGCTTTGAACTCAGCCAGTAATGGAGATTTCATGACTCAATCAACCCCAAGTGCCTTCAAACTGATTGAGAATATGGCTTCAAATTCTGCTGATTGCAACAGGATAATTATCGGGCTGAGAAGGTGAACAGTGTTTGACAATAGTAGGATCGATGAGTGACAGCTAAGATGGATCAGCTTCTTAAGAACCATCAAAACCAGGTGTTCATCATGGAAGAAAGCTACACCGGAAAACTAGCAGTAGATGGTAAACAAGAAGCGGAACAGTCTGCTGAGGATATGAATGAAGTAAGCTATGTGATGGGCAAGGATGGCAGTTCAAGATACAACCCGAACCACAATGTCCAAGAAAAATCCTCACCTGTTCAATAATCCTGGCAGATGGAGCGACTGATAACCCTCAGAACAGCCCAAAATCAGAACACTGGAATATCGGAGGAACTACAACCAGAACTATCAAGGGAAGGACATTGTTCTCAGCCAGACGCAGAACAGCCAGTTTCATGCTCAGGAAGGCAGCCGACAAACCAGCAGTCTACTCCACTCGCACAGGCTGCTCCCAAAGATGAGATGAAGAGTCTTGCTATGATGATGCAGCAGCTTCTCCAAGGACAGCAAATGCAAGGCAAAGCACTGAATCAGGTCACAACAGACTATCAATGGAAGGATGAACCATATGTTTGATGATCTGAGTGATAAGTACGATCAGGTTTCCAGTCACATGAGACAGATGGACATCTAGATTGCTCAGTCTGCCAGAGAATGTGAAGAAACAGCAAGGAACACCTCCCTGCGAGAACAGATAAAAATTCTAAGGAGTGTAATTGCTGTCACACTAAGGAGTGGAAGGCCGCTTACTGACCCAACACATAAGAAGTATATAGCCGCTGAGAAAGGGAAACAGAAGGAGTCCGGAACAACCACCTAAAGCCTGTACCCACAAATGAGAAAGGCAGAACAGCCTACTGAGACTGTTCCGACTGACGAAGAGCGACCTGCTGAGGTTGTTCCTCCTACTGCTAACCCTTCCCATGCTCGTCAGTATGTTCCTAAAGTTTCTTACCATGTTCCAGCTAAAGCTACCCGTAAGGATAAGAGGAGATGAAGTGCAGAAAGATGTTAGAGGATCTCACAGTCAGACTCCCTTTTGATGAGTGCGATCCAGATGATACCATCCATGCGAGCTTTGTAAAAGAGACTGATCTCGGGGAAGGTATCTGACGATAGTGAATTCATGGTCGTTTCTAAGGAGTGTAGTGTAGTGCTCCAGAATCGGAAGATAAGAAACAGGGTGATCCAGGGAAATTTGTCCTCGTCAATCCTGATGGAGAGAACAGGTCTTCTCTTGTTCTCGTTTATTTGGATCAAGCATAACCATGATGCCGTATTCTGTTGCTAAGCGTCTGGGTTACACAATTTCAAACCTACCAGAATGTCTTTAGTGTTTGCTGACCGCTCAGGTGAAATCACCAGTTGGATCCTTGAAGATCGTTGCAAGTCTTGGGCTTGGAAACACACTTGTCCACGCTGATTTCGTTGTCCTGGAACTTTAGGAAGAGTGACGATAGGATGCCCCTGATCCTGGGCAGACCGTTCCTATGCACGCGTTGGATTGCCAATGCATGAGATGTTGCGAATCAAGCGAGATTGACCTCATCTAGGTGATATTGTGTGATGACGTTTGAGATGGATCAGATGCTGAAGAAACGCAT
The DNA here is from genome assembly GCA_905132765.1 of Moricandia arvensis. Taxonomy (NCBI): domain Eukaryota; kingdom Viridiplantae; phylum Streptophyta; class Magnoliopsida; order Brassicales; family Brassicaceae; genus Moricandia; species Moricandia arvensis. Next base: position 64,823 of record CAJHQP010003584.1, read on the forward strand.
GCTGGGACGGACAGTACGTTCACATTGTCCAGGAGAGAGCGATCTCTGGCACACATGAAGGGATGATTGAGGAGATTCTAACAGATGATCTCTTAGAGCTCTCGCTTATTCAGACGTTGAAGCCGAGCAAGAGCATTAGAGAAATGTCGATGCTCGGATCGCTCTATGCGCAAGCTCCTGGATTCAGCTAGGGTGTATCGAAAGGTTAGTGCGAATCTAAGTCTGAGGGATGAACAGCGAGACAGCCATCATGCCGGAACAACCTCGACTCCAAAACCGTCTGTTCAGATGCATCTCAGACTGCTGATTCCTAGAGCGCAAGCCTAAAAGCTCCAAAGGTGAGAACTCAACCCCTTCTAAGGGCTCAGGTATGCGTTCTCTGGACCTAATTCTTACATATCCCTGTCATTGTGAACGCTGACTGAACAATGCTGAGAATCTGCTGTGCTATTAGGTGCATTCAGAAAATATCGTAAAGCTGAGGATTATTTTCTAGCTTGACATAGCCTGGCATCTGCATCACCTGATTATGCATGCATGACGAATACACCTAGAAGATGAAATGGATGACTTCTGTGGAGAT